>CAUYRT010043195.1:0-33723 GCA_963574885.1 Lepilemur ruficaudatus | reverse complement strand
TTGTTAGACCTGCCTCGTAGTAATGCTTTTAAGGCTATAGTTAGATTTCCTTTATATTTATGGTTGATAAACCATTTAGTGATCCATTTAGCTCATTCCTTATCAACTAATTCTTTTTGTGGTCTTTGTGAAGTTCAGAGTAAGTGGTTTGAATGTGCCACCCAAAAGTTCACGTGTTGGAAACTTTGCACTGTTACCAATGCAATAGCGTTGGGAGGTGGGGTCTAAAAAGAGGTAATTGGGTTATGAGTGGATTAATGTTGTTATGGGAGCAGGCTAGTTATTGAGAGAGTGGGTTGTTATAAAGTGAGTCTGGCCCCTGTATCTGGCCTCTCTCTGTCTTTTGCACTCACTTCTGTTTTTTGCCATGGAAAGACCCTCACCAGATGTTGGCACCATGCTCTTGGACTTCCCAGCCTGCAGAACTGTGAGCCAAATAAATGTCTATTGTTTATAAATTGCTCAGTCTGTGGTATTCTGTTACAACAACAGAAAACAGATGAATACAGTAAGGAACCTCATCAGATATTTCTAAAGAGAAAGACCCCACCAAGTGAACCCAATCGATCATTTCCATCACTATCCAGTGAGGGATTCAAGTAGAAAGCCATTCCTCATAGGGGGGCATCTGCATATTATTTGCTTCTGTTTGGGTGTGTGGCCCAATACTCATAGGTGTGTTCAGAGTACGCTGTGATTCGCTACCCAACCTCAGATGTGAAGACCCTTTGCATTTACAGGGTTGATTCATAAACCACTCCAGAAACCAACTTCATTATTTAGAGTTGGATCTCATCTGCCACCATCTATTACATTTTGGGCTGTCAAGAGAGACAAAGAAGTAACTGTCCCCAATACTCATTCCCTCTAGCTTCTATTTGGTAATAACTTGTAGCCAGGTATGTCCATGTGACTAACATTTAGCCAATGTGATGCAAACAGAAGGGATGTGTATAACTTTTGGGTCACCTTTTGTAAGGAAGCTATTTGTCCTTCATTCTCATTTTCCCTTTCCCACCGCTTGAGAAGAAGTAGCATGCGTCCTGGACCCAGAAATGGGAGCTGACTCTGGCAGAAACAGACCACCAGTCTTGCATTGCTCACCTCTGAACTGTTATGTGTGAGGGAAATGAGCTTCTATCTTGTTTAAACCACCATATTTTGGTCTCATTATTACAACAGCTTAGCTTATAATCTATGTATGAATCAGAGATGGCTAACTTCTTAGACACTCCTCCCGTGAGGTGGTGAGGGTCTACATTCCCTCCCCTTAGATGTGGGAGGCTTTGTGATTCTTTGGCCAGTTTCTGGGCCTGGGCCTTAAGCAGCTGAGAGCTCCCACTTTCTGTCTTTTGTAAAACTGTCCTTGGGAACCCTGAGCTGTCGTGTTGGAAGTCTGACTCCCTGAGACCACCATGGTGAAGAGGCCATGTGAAGGCACTTCAGTCAACAGTCCTAACCTTCTAGATACCCTTCAAGATTCCAGACATATGAATGATGTCATCTCAGACCCTTTACAACAGTGCATTTGTTGCCTGAATATCACAAACACCTGGTCAACAGCACTCTGAGAAGAAGAAATCACCCAGGTCACATGAGGAGGCAATTCATGAAACTTATACCATCCTGTGGCCATGAAGGGAGCCACTGATGAGACATTAAAAATGGTAGAATGGAAAGATGGAAGTGCCTTAGTTCCTGGTGACATCAGTGGGTCCCTGTACTAACCTGGGAATTACCTATCTCCAAACTCCTCATTTAATGAAATAGTAAAAAGTCCATATTGTTTAAGCCACTGTTGGTTATGCTGTTACTCGTGGCCTTTAAGCATTCTAACAAATACATCCTCCCACATTCTGTCTCTCAGGAGGAGGTTGTCACAGGGGAAAGAGCATTTGGCTGGGCATGAGACTGTACTCTGACTTCTTTAATCAATTTACCGGTTGGGAATGGTGCAAGGCTCCAAGCCCCTGGCTTAATTATCCCGAGGCAGCCCTCTGAGGCTCTACTGGAATGTGATGCACAGCCTCCAGTTACTGGCTGACATAGCAGGTGAAATGCCGTGGCACATCATCTCACCTGCCTTCCCTTTACCTCCAAGTGTGTGGGAGGGACGGGCGAACATGTTCCTCTCGGTGGTTAAGAATATCAAATGTACAGTTTCAAGTGTACGAAAAACCCTGGAAATTCACTTGGATCTCTTCTCCTTTCTCAATATCTCTGGAAGAAGATGTACCTATAGGAAACCTCTGTGCGCCATGCTAGGCCACCACTCTCCACTCCGGCGATGAGCCGGCTGTGAAGGGAATACCCTGTCTATGCAAGGCCATGTCTTTATTCTGAAGCATCATCTTTCCTGGGCCATCCCAAGGTTTGATCTAGCTAGGGATTGGGAGGCCCCGTGGGCAGAGGACTGAAGCAGAGAGTTCTTCCCCAAAGACAGCATGGAGGAAAGGGCTAAAACTTAAGGGAGGAAACAGAACCAAAACCCACATAGAAAAGACCAGATCTAAGAAGCCAAGCTTTGGAGGTCATCAAACTGAAGAGGACCAGAGGCATGTCTGGGAGTAAAGATTTTGGAGTTGGACAAATGCCATGAGGGACAGGAATGAAAACGGATGAATTGGGAACAACATGTTCGTGTACCTGTGTGTGCACATGGTTCTGGTGGAATCGCCTAGAACAGCTGCTTGTGTTTGCTGACATTTGAGGCGTGGTGCATGGGTGCAATGGCTGGCTCACCTAAAAATCTAAGGGAACATGTGCTTATAAAAAGCCTACTTGTCTTCCAAGATGCAACCTAAATGCAACTTGCTCACAAAGTCCTTGCTGATCCATCTGTAATTCTACAGGATGTGGCTTACGACCTGATGCTAGTATTTATTTCAGTTTTCTTTATAGTATAGCTAGTCAGTTGGCTATTTCCCCAACTGGACTGAAGGACTTTTGAGGCTAGGGACTATTTCTTATTCTTCCTTCATAGCATATCGGTGTTTTGTCCATAGAAAGTGCTCAATAAATATCTTTTGATTAATTACTATTCTCAACCTTTTAGCTCGCTTTTCTGTCGACATTTATAAAGGCATTAGGAATGTTTTTAATAGTGCATTTTTCTCCCAGTGACACAGTAAACATGAATCCATCACCAATGAGCCAAAAATAAATTTTAAGCAGAAGAATTAAACACATTTAAGGAAAAAAGGGAATAGGGAAACAAGAATAGGATTTGGAGGCTGAACATTTCTCTCTTAGACCAGCTCCAGGCAAGTGAATGCCCTCTGAAAACTTCATCTGCCTTTTCCTACACAAATTGTTTTCTGACCATTTTTCTGCAGTGTCTCTCCTATTTGGATACAGAGTTTCATTTATTAATCAAACATAATTGGGCCTCATTTCAAAAGGATGAACAAAGCCTGCTTTGTTGTCCCATTCAAAAGCTGGGTTCAGTCAGGGTCATGGTGTTTGTCAGCATTTCTGTTTCCCGGCCCTGAAGGCTTAGATGTTGAAGCAGGACAATTGGGGGGTCGTTGGTCAACGACCCACTCCCAGGAACCCTTGAATAGGGCTCTCCCAAGCTCTGGAGCCTGTGCTCACTGTCTATGAATATAAGGACTACACTTCCTCATCCCACTTGGCAAAAAGAGTCTAGCTGGCCCCTTGTCAATTCTGTCAATTCTTACAGCATAGATCCATCTTCTGATGATCTGCCACAAATTAAGCTTAGACACTCAATGAACAGAGCTGGTGCTCTTTCTTCAAAACCTGCAGTGGCTCCCCACAACTTACAGGCTGTTTCTGGAAATAGTGAAAAGACTATGAAAAATATACAACCCATGCAAATATAATTAAACAACAGAGAAAGGAGACAGATGACATTAGGAAAGAGAATATGGTAATATCCTCTATTTATTGAGGACAGGCACTATGCTAAGAACTTCATATACAACATCTGTAATCCTCAGAGCAACCCTATGAAGTAAGTAATGTGACACCTATTTATGGGGAAAATGATGTCAGAAATCAAATTACTGGGTCAAAATCATATAGCTATGGTGGAACCTGGATGAGAATTCATGTCTGATTCCATATATGAAACATAAAAAGGAACTGAACTAATTATATGGAATACTGTATCCAATTACATGCTAACTGATAAAACCTCAATAAATGGATATTTTATAATAAAAATATAAAATACCCCAAACAAAACAATGAGGAAACCCTATAAACTAGTAACAGAGGTAGAGATTTAAAAAAAATTTCATAATACTCAAAAAAAGGCAAGGCACACAGACCTAAGGAATTCCTTCAAACTCTCAAGGAACAGATAATTTCCAAGTTATGCTGACTATTATCAAAACATAGACAAGGCTGGACCCTGCCTAATTCATGCTGTGTGACAAATTTGATCTTAATGAAGGGTACTCAAGGAATGCAAAATGAAAAGACCAATAATGATTAACATTATATTAAAATTAACATTGATGACACAATCTATTTTAATATATATCAAAAGAGAAATTGATAAAACCTTTAATTTACTTGGAGTAATATAATTTACTACTTTAACTTGATAAAGATACCTATTTTCAATTATGAACCAATAATGGAATAACACTAAAAGCTTTTCTTTCAAAAATCAGCCCCAAATAAGAATGTTACTACCATTAAAAGCTAATACTGGCTTAGGCAAACTCCAAAAGATTTAAAGAACAATAATTATTGGAAAAGAAGAGAAAAATATTTACAAAAACTTTGCTGTACACTTGGAACTAAATCAAAAAGTTTAGAAAGACGAAAGATTTGGTACTCAATTTCAAAAGTTAGTAGCATTACTATACATAATGTATTACTATATACTATATTCCCCATATATACTATATTATTATACACATTGCTATACATTGGCACTAAACTGCTATAAAATATACATGTATAATAATATAAGACTATATGATGCTTAATATGCATGCAATGTTTTAAGAATTTAGCTTAATACATTTTAAATCAAAATCACCACTTATATTTAGACCTTGATGAAATTATTATTATCATTATTTTTATAGAGATGGGGGTCTTGCTATGTTGCCTGGGTTGGTCTTGAACTCCTGGCCTCAAGCAATCCTCCCACCTCAGCCTCCCAAAATGCTGGTGTTACAGCTGTAAACCACCGTGCCTGGCTGACAAAACTATTTTAAAATTTATTAGGTAAAAAAAATGTCAAGAATATAAAGTGATATTTTTAAAGAAGACCGGAAGTTGAAGAAGACCAGAACTATAAATTCTATACATATTACAAAGCAAGAATAATTAAAACAGTATAGTACTGGTGCAAAACAGATATATAGATATATAGAACAGTAGAGGAGAATTAGAAGCACCGAAATAAACCAATTTATATATGACAATTTCATATATGATGAAGTATGATAAGCAATAGTCAAAGGAGAAGTTATTTAATAATGATGCTACCAATTTAAAAACAATTTATTATCTAAACATGTGCCAAATACACTCAGACGAATTAAAGAGTTAAGTACATATCTCCAAATACATGGAACAATCAAAGGAAAAGAGAATCAAGATTGCATCAGATCTTGGGAGCTACTAATAATGAACTATGAAGAACTTTCCATAGCTTGAAGCAACAGAAGAAACAATTGAAGAGATCAAAAGATTCAACTGGATAATATTTAACAAAGTTTAATCACAAAAATATAAGAAATTAAAAGAAAAAGAACACATTGAGAAACATTTGCATTAAAAGAGTACAATCGACATCTAAAGAACTTGCTAAAATCAAGAACATGTTTGTTGCTAGGAAAAAAAATCATATGTATGAACATTTTCAACACAGCATTATTTCTAATAGCATAAAATAAAAACTTAATATAACAATAATGGAAGACCTAAATAAATTAGAGCCAACCAACTTATAAATTTGCCATTTAAAAAAAGTAACCATGAAAGACTGTGTCTGGCATAATGGAAAAATATTTATAATATGGTGTTAAGTGAAGAAAGCAGAATATAAAATGGTATATGCAATATGATTGCAACTATATAAAAGCATGGATGCAGTGTTTTGGACCTGGAAAGGGGTTCATAAAAATGAAAACAGTTTTAGAGAGTTTTGGAGAGCTGAGATTGGGGTTGAGTTCTGAGCTGCAAACTCCAATGATACCAGGCAGCAGGCAGGTGAGGATGGATGGGAAAAACAGCAAGTGTTGGGGACGACGGCAAACTGGAGAGTCAGGCTCACCCAAAGACATTCAAATAAAACAGTTAAAACACAAAACACTTCCTCTTTGGAACCTCTTTGACTGGAGCGAAGGTTGTGGGGCGCAGAGCCACTTGCCTCCCTGCCAGAACTCCACAGAGGCCACATCCTTAGAGGTGCCCTGGAAACCCTGAACCCATGGAGCAGGTTGAAAGTCACGGGAGCCTCACATGGATTTTAGGTGGAGAAGTGACCCAATCGGATTAGCAGGGTCGAACCACGCCAATTTAAAAGACTGCTATTGTCCATGGGCTTTCAGCGTGTGACCTCAGCATAGTATTCCTCTTAATGTTGCTGTAATTGTTAGTTTTTTAAAAATGAAATTTTCAGAACCAAACAGAATTATTTAAAAGAAGTTACATTCTTTGTTAACACAGAGCTGCTTGAGTTGGTTATGAGACTATGATTCTATGTCTTTGCATTCCTTCTGAATAAAGCTGTTTGGGAAAATGCCAAATTGCTATCTAGTGGTGAATTAAACAGCTATGCATCCATCCATCAAATATTTATTGAGCGCCCACTGCATGCCAGGCCCTGGAGGAAGATGGAGAAGGAAAGAAATAAGACAGGGACTCTATATTCTATGAGTGTGCAGAGTGGTCCAAGATTCAGACACACACACAAATGCAATGGGAATATGGCTAATTGCTGCTAAGGTGGGAAGAGGAGCACTTAAAAGGTGAAATGTGAACTGAATCTTAAAGCAAGAACATAGATCTACCTGGCAGAGAAGAGAGAAGGGAGGACATTCCAGGCAAATGGAGCAGAAGGAAACCTCCAAACAGTAAGAGAGAGGGACGTCATTAGGCATGACTGGGTTATCCAGGTGTTCTGGGAAACCTCTGAGAAGCAGACAGGATAACAAACGTGGAGGATCTTGTCTGGATTTTATCCTGCAGACCAGTCCTTTTTAATCTTTGTTTCTAAGTCTCAAGACTCTTTGCTGAAAATCTTACTGGGAAACTGAACTTGTAAACAGAGGAAGGGAGGGCTTCTCTGACTGGAACCCAGGGGGTGTGCCAAGAGCCATACCCTTCTCCCCCAGGCCCCGGGAAGCCTTACCCTGAGGCCCCAGAGAGCAATTTGAAAGCCACAGCTGTAGGTAATAAGAGCCACTGAAGGATTTTAGACAGGGAATGACTCAATCAGACTCGCAGGCGTCAAACTACGAGGAAATCCAGAAGATTCCTACTACACCGAAGATAGGCCCTCGGTAGTCATAGTAAAACACCGTGGATTTCTGACTTCATTTCTCTGCATCTGAGCTGTGAAGCACTATAGATTTTGGATTTCCCGGCTCCCCCTGCTGGAATGACTGCTCCAGTTTTTGAACAGTGGAGAAAAAATCTTCTACATTAATGTCTCCCCCGACGCCGGGGAGCCAACTTTAATGTGTCGATCGACATTGTGTGCTTGATCCTTTCTTTTAACTCGGTGCATAAACATCTCCGGGCTGAGGTAGTGTATCCTGTGAGTACTGATTTGCAGACTCTGGGCAACGGGGGACTCTATGTCATCTTCTCCCTCAACCGTCTCTGAGGCATAAATCTCATCTTTGAGCCAATGGGCACAACTCAAATTACCTGGGTATTGTTGGCCAGAAGCACGCAGATACGTTGGAGTTTACGAATTTGTTTTCTTTAAAAGCTAAAGTCTCCATCTGTCACTTCCATTCTGAGTGTGCAGGATCGGGCGTCTGGTACTATGCTTTTTGGGATGGACATCTTGATGTACGATAATCATCTCTTAAGGACATTTATGCCCCACATTTCTCTTTCAGAGGATAAAATATGAAGATTTCTTTCAATAAAGCAGGTGCTGCTGCTTCTTGCCAAATCCTGCCTTGGGTATTAAAAGCAGCCCACCTAATGACAAGACCCAGTGAGTAGCAGCAGCTCTGTGTGTGGGGTTGATAGAGCCAAAGAAAAAATTTTGCTATAGAGGTGATTTGGTGATATTAAATGTCAAGATCTCAATGAATTACCCTCGGAGGTTTCATAAAATAGAAGCATGGTCTTGTTTCTATTGCCGCTGTGTCAAACAAAACATTTTTTTGTCTGCTTCTTTCCAGCGAAATTTAGCCATTGGCTTTTGATTTTGGAATACATCCTAAGGAGGAATTAGAGGAGAGCTCGACCTCCTAAATCAGGAGTTCTTGGGTCCTGGTGGGCGTGGATGAGATTTCCTGGGGCTTGAGGGCTGCCTTTAGTTCGTTTCCTGTAGTCTGGCATTTATCTTTTTGGCATGGTGAAGGGTAGATCGAGGTTGATTACAGACGGACACTATTAGCATGAACACAGGAGAGATTAACAGCACTGTAGCTTCCAGGGGAATCTATAAAAAGCAGGGCTAGCACCTCTGCTTGACTCTGCCCACTGTAATCAGTGATACATAGGAGCCCACAGCGAGACGGCCTTGAAACTTGAATTAAAGAAAAGATTACCCTCTGAGAGTTGAATGAGTGAAATAATCGATGACATTAGCCACCTGCAGAAATCGTGGTAAGAGACGGATTTTCCCCAAGGGTTAAGCATGAAGAACAGAGGCTGGCATGATTGAAAGTGAAAGAAACTGAAGGCTAATCAGTGAGTTTCGCTCAAAGGGAGGCACAGGTTAGCCGAGGGGGAGGGCCAAGTAAACTTGGAGAACTTGGAGTCCTGGAGACAGTTGTCCTCTGAGTATGACTGGGGCTGGGAACGCCAGCGTGGGCTCTAGGGCCTGAGAATCTCAGCCACTAGAGGGTGTGGTCCCCCTCCCTGCCCCACCCTCCTGCCCTACTCACTGAGCACTGCCCTGGACCAGCCACTGTCCTAGGTGTAGAGGCGGTGCAGCGGGTGCCACCGAAAGGTCCCTGTGTTCATGGAAGCTGCATGACACTAAAACCTCACAAAGGGACAAGATGGTTTCAGAAAGTGACAAGCTCTGTGAAGAAAATATAGAGGATGACTGGGGGAGAGGAGAGGATGTGAGGCAAATCACTTTCCAAGTTCCCCTTTGGCGTGGGTGCCCGACGCGCAGCAAACCTGCCTCCAACATCAGCTGTCATCATTCGTGTTCTTGATGTTACGGGGTCCCTCCGACACACGGATGGGTGTCTCCTTAGCCACTGGCATTTGTAAAGGGACAATGTCTTTGACTTACACTTGGTTCCCACGGTGTTCAATTGGAGTTCTCAATTTAGGGTATTAATCCACATTAGAATCTAATCTTGCCAGAAAATCATATTAAAGGGAAATTCATTCCATTTTAAACTATGATAGCTTTTTAAAACAAGTCAATATAATGAAGGATTTATTCATTTTGTAGGTAATAATCTTTTAGCTTAATTATAAGACAATGAGCCAAACAGATTAGGAGAAAATGATTTCTCCATCATCTCCTTATCTCTCTGAGTTACCAGTGAATTTTTTATTTCTCATTTATTAGGACCCATCACTTTCTAGTCATCTGCTAATGAAACCATCACTTAAGATCAGATGCATCAGATTTTGTCCTTATAATAATAATTTATTAAACACATGTACACTTATTCAATTGTCTGTATTTTCTCATTTAAATTTCAAACTAATGCTATGGAGTTGGTAGTTTTATTATCCACATTTTACAGATGAGGAAACTGAGGCTCAGAGAAGGTAGGTAACTTGCCAAAGCCACACAGATGGTAAATGGCCAAGAGGGATGCAAGCATAGGTCTGTTTCACTTCAGAGACCAAGCTCTCAGCCACCATCCCACGGAGGACCCACCTTTGGAATCTGAGACCACCCCAGGTTCCCATGAGTCCTTTATGTAACTTTAAGACAAATCACCAAAAGTGAGATGAAGAAACTAGCCACAAGATCTTTCAATAAAGATTTTTAAGATGTATGAAGTCAACAATAAAACCTTATAGAAGTTAATAAAATGGATGTTAAAAATATTGTCTTCTTTTCTGTGGCTTTGATGGAAAGGAAACGATCATAGCTCCAATTTTCCACCTTCTCTTTCTTCTTCCCTTCCTTCCATAAATATCAAATATTAGCAACTTCTTAGGATGTAAAGCACTGGGGTCTTAAAAGTTAATAATCCAGAGTCCTCTCAAGGAACTTACACTGTAGTGCACAAGACAAGCTATAAACTTGAATGCTCTATTAATTAGAGATGAGCATGGAGCTACAAATGAGTTTAGAACACATAAAGCAGAGAATGAGGGCTTGGATGGAGCATGGAAGGCTTCCTGGAGGTGGTGGTTCTTGAGCTGGGTCTTGAAGGGTTGGTAGTTGCTAACAGGGTGAAGGAAAGCATATAAGGAAAAGAGACGAGTGTGTGCAGAGGCATCAGGTGTGGTCCCTTTGGGGGGACTTGGGCAGTTTGGAATAGGGTGGCACATAGGGCACATGTGGGTAACTGGGGAAGCACTGCGGAGTTTAAGCAGGAGAGCACCACTGTCAGATTGGTGTCCAAAATCTGGACAGCAGCAGGAGGGAACATGGACGGGGTGGGGGAAGGGGAGGTGGGAAGAGGCAGGAAGTGGGAATGGGGGGTGATGGGAAAATTTAGGAGGTTGTTGCAATCAATAGTCAAGGCAAGAGGTGATGAGGCCAGAGCCAGGGAAGAGGCAGAGGAGGAAGAGGCAGAGATTTTAGGACTAAGAGCTACTATCTCTCGCTGGTCAATTGCTGTGGGGGTGAAGGAAAGGAGTGGTCTGGGTGACTCATGGTGTCTGGATTGAACACTTCAGTGGAAGGTGGTGGTGTCATAAAAATAATTTTTGTATAAAGCGAAGAAACTATGAAGGCATTGGAAGAACGAAGTTATTCTACCCTCCTGACAGGTATATTGAAAGTGCCTGTATAGCTCATTAAGGAAATATCTAAGGGGACCAAATATCTTCAGACATATGTGACCTTCAGGTCAAGGTTGTGCACTCTTTATTCAATTCTGAATCGCGCCTGCCCGGCACCGGGCTGATACTTGGGTTCCCAAAGTATCTGCACCAAAGGGACTCTCTTTTTCCCCAACAAAGTAGTAGATTATGCCATGAAATTTTATACTGAAAAAGCTATTATCGATATCAGTGAAATACTCAATTAAGTATGAGGGTAGGAACAAAACTCACTCAAGTCCTGAGACCAATTTTAACTAGATTTCTAGTCATCTTTTGGAAACCTCATTATTGCATTGAGTCAGTTTTAAACATACAAACAAAACAGAAGCATCTTTTCTAAGTTTGAGCTCTAAAAAGGAGTAAAATAGCAAATGTAGCAAACAAATTACTAAATAAATAAGTTCACTTTAAAGAGAACTCTTGTAGGCTGGACGCAATGGCTCACGCATGTAATCCTAGTACTCTGGCAGTATCCCTTGAGCTCAGGAGTTTGAGACCAGTCTGAGCAAGACTGAAATTTAGACTTTGCAAAAAATAGAAAAATTAGCCAGGCGTGGTGGCATGCACCTATAGTCTCAGCTATTTGGGAGGCTGAAGCAGGAGGATCACTTGAGCCCAGGAGTTTGAGATTGCAGTGAGCTATGATGACACCACTGCACTCTACTTGGGGCAACAGAGTAAGACCCTGTCTCTAGAAAAAGAACATTTATTTGCACAGAATTACATCAAGTAGCTGTAATAAAGATTTTTAAATGGAGACTTCGGAACCCTCCCTCAGGTCAAAGGAATCCTTTATCTGCAGCAGGTCTACCCTGAAAGAGACGCTGAGCCCATGACCTGAGTGTGATATCAATATTTGTGTAGTGAGGCCACAACCAGAAACGCCAGCTTTGGAGACACCATCTTTACACAGAGCAGTGTTTTGGGGGACCTGATCAAATGAGACAGATTTAAATCCAACAGACTTTTACAGAGCACCTATTGTTCCCGTTCCCAATCTATCAGCTTCCCTATGTCCCATCTTTTCAAATTCCATGACAACAAACCAATCTCGGAACACTTACGAAGCTTATAAAAGGCTCAGTATTAAAACAGGATAGAGTCCACACCCCAGGTGAACACCCACCTTCTGTTCAAGCTAGAGATTCGAGAGCAGTTGTAAGGAAAGATGTTACCTCTAGACGTCTGTGTTTGGATGTTCCTTCCTTCGGTCTGGCTTAGTGGTTTTCAAACTTGAGTGTGTATAGAACTACTGACAAGGTCATTGCCATAAAACCACACATTCTGTACTTAACAGGCAATTTAAGGGATTTTTAAGGACAATTAGGACTATGTGTGATTTTCACATTACGCACCGATCTTGGAGCCCAACCTCTGCCCAAGATGGGATGCCCAGTCATTCTAATTACACTGGGGAGTTAATTACACCATTACGTAAACTCACTCTATTTTTAAGAGAATTGGAAGGCTAGGAGGCTTATAATGCTAAACTGCCTCTAACAATGGACTTTTAAGCATAAAAGCAAAAGAAAATTCAATTAAAAGGAGCAGAGAAACGAACAAAGCCGGGGGCAGACTTGCGAGGAAGCTGAGGGAGCCTGGCTTTCAGGGTCCCGTTTGGCAGGACCCTCCCAAGGTGCTGCATTCATAATTTTGTACTATTTTTTCTTAACAAGGACTCTTTCCTTTCAAAAATGAATACACTGTAAGCTCTGTGGACTCTGGATTTGCCTTTGCACACAGCAGTCACTACTCTGGAGCCCTAAATTTAGTCTTGTGCTTCCAGGCACTGAGGGCAAAGTGTGACCGATGACAACATACTACGTGCAGTGAAATGTCAGGAGGTAAATCAGAATGTCCGAAACACCAAACAGTGTTCACTGCCCAACCGATTTACAGAGCCTGAGCTGACAGCTGGAGAAAGTGGGCATCAATGTTGGGAAACGATACTATGTCACTGCCTTATTAGTTAATATCTAATTTACTTACAGCACCAGTAATTCAGTAAAGAAGCATTCATCAAGTGCCGACTTGGTGACAAGCCCTAAGCTAGATTCTCAGGGAGATATAAAAGGCTGAAGCTCAGATCCTTTTTTATTCTCTATTCAAAAGTCCTGGAAGAGGTAGATCCATGTGTACTGAAAACGTATCTCTGAAACAACAAGGAAACACCTTTTAGAGGAACCCCCAAAGGGGTGCTGGGCTCAGTTACAGACATGCTCAACTTTAGCGAGAGTGAGAAGTGGAGCGACCACTGGTTGGAAATCAAGGCACGGGGATGTTTGATCTCCTTTCCTCCCTCTCATCCATCCTTCCACAAACATTGACTGGGCTCATCTTCTTTTTTAAATAGCAGATTTGCTGAGATATATTTTTACATAACATATAATTTGCCTATTTGAAGGGTACAATTAGATAGTTTTTAGTATAGGCACAGTGTTGTGTAAACATCACCCAATCAATTTAGAACATCTTCATTGCCCCTGCCCCCTACCCAAGAAACGCCTCACCCATTAGAAGACACTCCCTGTCTCCTATCCCTTCCCCTAGGCAACTCCTAATCTACATTCTGTTCTGCAGATTTAAATCAATAGATTCTATAGACTGACCTATGCTGGACATTTCCAAGCACCTGTTCTGTGTCAGGCCTAAGGCCAGGAGCAGGAGGCTGCAGCCACCAGTATCTTCTCTTCCTCTGAGAAGCTGTGCTATTAGCTTGCAGGACACATCACCTGTCCCCCCTGGGCTCCAACTTTTTTCTGCCATAAATGAAAGGGATGGAATTCAGGCTCCATTCTCCTTTAAAGACTCTACTTTAAAATTTAGTCCTAAAGAAAAGCATACGGCAAATAGTGAATAGCTAAGGAAACAGGAACTTTTAAATGCTCTTATTAGGAACAGAGAATGTACAGTTGTCCTAGACAACAAATAGTTGTCCTCTTTGGTAATATGTATTAAAAGAATATATATGCACCCTCAGACCGAGAAATTTCTCTTTTAGGATTATCCTTAGGCATTCATCAAGGATGGTTGCGAAGATATATGTGTGTAGATATTCTTGACAAGGTTGCTAATATTGAAAATTATGAAATAAATTCATGACAATAGAGAGTATGACCCCCAAATCGCCCCCCCATTGAGACCCAGTTAAGAACCTCATTCCAGGTGACATATTCTAAAGCTGTCCATGCTTTCTGCAGCCTTTGCATGCCCTTGGCTCTGACTGAGTTCACTGTCTACTAAACCCTACAGGCTATTTTTATTCCCAATACTGCTCTTTGATCTTGTAATTGTGCTGTTGCTTTTAGGCCCAAGTGTAGGACCTGACATTTTACCCTCAACTATAAAGTATTATGCATGTGGGACTCGATTTGACCCACACTATGAAGAAATCCACGGTACTGCAGTGTTTTTGATTGTGGGATTATGTTGTATTATGTTTAATAATTCCAGCTTTTGTCCTTTGACTCCAGGCTTTTCCCACTCGTTTTTGTCTTTACCATTAATATCCTGCACTCTTTCAATTTATAAATAACTTTTATCTTGTCAGAGGGCTCACAGCCTGACACTTTTATCAAGGTACCTTCAGACTTAGTTGTGATCAAACAGAAGTGACCTCACTGGGGGCTCTGCACGCCTGATCAGAGGCAGCTATTTTTTGAACTTTGCGTGGCACCTAGTAGAAATGCAATTTGGCACTTGAAAACAAATATTTTAAAGAGGGAGGAGTATAGACTTTCAAAAACAACATGATTTCTGGCTACTTACTAATTCGATGTGGTAAGGCTGCTAAATCAAACCATAACATGTAGAGCAAGTGACATTCATTTCCACCCAGCTTGTTCACCACCAAAGACATTTCAGTATCACAGTGACCTCAGCCGACAAAGACTATCACGTAAACATTGCACATAGCCGGCCCTGCCCTCTCTAGCGTTTTCAAGGATTTAAACAAGCTTTCCTTTCTTTGCATTCATTGAAGGTAGAATAAATATTTACTTAAGATTTACTTTTAAAGTGAGGATTTCCTCCTAAAATAATAAACACATTAGTAAAATAAATTCCAAAAACATTTCTTAAATTCTGGAATAATTGTTCAAGCCAGTATTTTGCCCTAAATAATTTTTAGCAGAATCTCTTTACTTGCAGTTTGGTAACAACTGATTTATTCTGTAGCTAATTTAATTACTTTGTAATTAGCTTACCAGAGCAGGAAAGAAGACAAAATAAATGTCTTTGTGATTGGTCCCTTGTAATGAAATAAATGAGTGAGTAAACATACACTTTTACTGTACCAGCCAGGGCAGGCGTGTGTGTGTGTGTGTGTGTGTGTGTGTGTGTGAAGTAGGCCTGGATTCCCTTCAGTTCTTCCCCATTGCCTTTTAGCATTCTCCCACTTGAGGGTTTAGCTGTGGGTGTTTCACCACCGAAATTTAGCCTTGAATTTTGAGCTGACCCAACAGCTGGCATCTGCCATTCAAGTTAGAGTCACTAATGAAGTTTGGTTGCATTTACTGCTCAGGGAGCTGAAGGACGCTGGGACTGCCAGATTTCTCAATCACATGCCCGTGGGTATATATTCATTAGGACCCACAGGAAGAGGTCTCTGGAGCTTTGGCCAAACACCCTAGATATTAAACCTCACACACCAATGGGGAGGTTTAATAGGCACATTCTGCCTCACCAGTGAGGGATGGGTGGGAAGACAAACACTTAGGGAAGGTGAAGTTTGATCCATAAGCAAAAGGGCCAGAGCCACCGACTGTGCTGGGCACAGGGTGAGGAGCCTCAGAGGCAGCTGCAAGTGCAGGCTGATTTTCCAGAGTTAGTCCCAGTGGATCTGAAGAAGTTTCTAAAGAAAGTTGTTGCTTGGGCAAGCTGTGCAGCAATTCAGCTGTACCAGGGGCTCAACAGGGGTCCTTTTGTAAACTGCTGCCTTTTAGAGGCACTGCTGAGAGTGTTACAGCCATTGAAGAGCTCCTCAGCTAAGCAGGAAACCCTGCAAGCCAATAACGGTCTCTGCTGTCAAAAGGCTCTGTGTGAATCCTCTGCAAGGACCCTGTGATGGGCACGGTCTCACAGAGGGGACAGTACAGATTGACGCTGAGAGCAGAGTCGTGGTATTAGCTGACTGGATTCCCTAGCCAGCACTCCCTCGGGGCTTCCAGGTGATACCTGTGTTTTTGAAGACAAAGTCTCAGCTCTGCTTGCTTGAAGAAGACCAAGCAGAGCCTTGAAAAGCTGGACAATCAAGGAGACCTTCCTTCCCAAGCATCTCACATGGCAACTTTTTAATGCAAGGTGACACTGAATGTGAGTTACCTAGTATGCACTTTAAGGTCACATAAAGTGAAACTAATTACCACCCCCTTTATCTTTGGAACAAGCAGGGTTCACCATCCTCAAAAACCCTGGAGCAGAGTGATGTTCATACACGTGTGTATGTATTTTTACCACAACTCTTCCTGGGCCTCATATATGTGCACAAGCTGCCACTGACGAAGCACAGAGTGTGATGTCTTCAAGACTGGGGTGGCATGGCAATGGGAGGGAGGTTGGGTCTTCTAAAGAGACAGAACTGTCCTGATCATCTCCCACGCCTTCCTGCCAATACTTCCTGGCTCTGATCTTGGAATGTCAGTTCTTAACCTGATCCTGACCACACCTGTTACTGACACTGCTTTTTCTGTATGCTTGTGGCCTTGGCAAATACTTCTCCAGTGTCTGACCTCAACTGTGCCCTGTTTTTGGTGTCACCATTTATTTCTTGGAGGTAACACTCCAGAGGCTTGCTCTGCTGGGGCACAAATTTAGGCTTTCTTTTTCATATTGTCATTTATCCGTCTTTTGCACGGTAGCTGCTCGCATTCTGCTCTGGTTTCCTCAAATGCACACAGCAAGTCGGTAGGAACCACCACTGTGGATGCCTGCGCTCTAGCTTGAGAATTCCTCCAGATGTATCTATCTGAATGCTCCTCACTCATTGTCATCTCTGGTTTGGTTCCTTACCTTGGCTATACATTTTCATTTTATTCCTTGGCTTGCATTATTGGCCTTGACTTTGATGTTGGTCCTCAACCTGGGCACAACTTCCAGTCCTACCTGCTCTCCAGACACTGCAACCTCTGATGAGAAGCACCTTACTCCGAAGCCCTGTCTTTGTCCTTGGGACACATGGCCTGGCCAGGTCTGTTTTTTGCCTCACTTTGGTCAGGTGTGTGTGTGGCTTGGAGGAGGGGGTGCCTTTAGGGAGAATATTTGGACAACAGTCTGAAAAGGGTTCACTGGCACCCTTTCTGCTCAACTTCACCTTCTGTGCCCCCATAAGACACTGACCCATCCCAAGACACATTAATAGAGCAGCCTCAGGAGTCCTTTCCTTCCTGCTTCTCTTTCTATATTTAGGGATAGGCAAACAAATGTCTACGTCTATGCACAATAAAGTCCTTAAAACGTTGAACCTGCAACTGACTTACCTTATTCATTATTCAACAAATATTTATGAGCCATCTATTATGTGCAAGGTACTTTGGATATAGCAGTGAATAAGAGACACCTGCTGTAGCAGGGTCCCAAGTAGGAGAAGACTCCATTTTCAGTAACCTTTAAAAAATATATGACTCCCTAATGATACCTCGTCTTTTACCCACAATTTGCTACTAACATCTTCAGCATTTCACAGATATTCTTTAATTTTGTTGTTTTCCTTCAGACTTGAATACATGGTTGACCAGCTTAAGTCTGATGACTATCCAAGGCTAATGTTACTCTGTTTTCAGCATGCCTCATCATTTTCTTAGTTTTTTTTTAAAAAAATCTTCTTAACAAACTGAAGATCAGAGAGAACTTTTCTTTATCTTCTCAAGTATATTATAAGTTTATAAGACCTATGCTTCTGATTGCTTTTGTTCTTTCGGTTTACCACTCTTTCTACTAAACCAATAAAGGCAAAATACAACAAAATCCTCAAATAATCATACAAACACTGCTGTACAAACCGCATGGCTGGCTGGCATTTGGTGTTTGAAAGGCAGTGTAGAGGAGTCAATGTTCAATGTATGAAAGTAAAGATTATTTGAAAGTCGAATATGTGAAAATACAGGACGGCTTGGCTCTTGAATGCCTCTTGTCTGACCGTTACAGCTTTTGTAATCGGCATAATTTTGGCAAAAACTAGATTTCCAGCTGTTTCAAGTCACAGATGTGTTCTTTTCTTGGCTGTTCTAAAAATACGTACAGGCTGTTTTCTTCAGTTTTAAATCAGACTTCTCTTGATAGATTTTTGCTTTGATTTGGAATCCTTTGGCTCAGGACTGTGTATTAAGAGCGAGCTGGATGCTAACTTACTCTGGAAGAAATTTTCTGGAGCCAGAAAGTCACGAAGCCCCTGCAATCTCTTCCCATCCATTCATTATTTCACAGCGTGTGGCCAGTCCCGAAAGTTCATGAAGAACAAAATGTGCCCGACTGTTTTAAGTGTGTGGGGAAGGGAGAGGGAAATGACACTACATTTAAGGAGTTCTAACCGAGGGGAGGTGGGAGTGGGAAGATCCATGGGAGAGGCAGAAAGCTCAGGTACAAGGTTATAAATTAAGGAAAAAATTTAAACTGTCAACACACTGTCCTCCGTATATAGATGTAACCTATAAGCTCTTCCCCAGGAGAGACTGGTTCTTATTTTTCCAAATTCTCTCTTCAGGGGCCAATTGGTACAGAGGTTGGATTCTCAGCCCCAGAGGACCCTGGGAGGGGAGGATGAACAAAATCCTGTAGAGAGGAAAGCTAAGACTTGAGAGGGCACATAAGAAGACAGATGGGGCCAGGCGCAGTGGCTCTCGCCTGTAATCCTAGTACTCTGGGAGGCTGAGGAGGGAGGACCGCTTGAGGCTGGGAGTTTGAGACCAGCCTGGGCAAAAGTGAGACCTGCTCTACAAAAAATAGAAAAATTAGCTGGGCATGGTGGTGCACACATGCAGCTCTAGCTACTCGGGAGGCTGAGGCAGTAGTTTGAAGTTGCAGTGAGCTATGATAACACCACTGCATTCTAACCCAGGTGACAGAGTGAGACCCTGTCTTAAAAAAAAAAAGAAGAAGAAGACAGATATGGGGGAAGTGGCCTGGACTAGCGGGAAGAACAAAAGCTTGGGAGCCAGCTGTGCCACCTGGACTCTGATCCTGGCCAAGTACTTATCTGCTCTGAGCTCAGGTGTTTCTCTTCACCTGTCAAATGGGATGATCAGAGCACCTACCTCACAGGAGGGTTATAAGGTTAAGCAAATACTGCCCATCAAATGCCTAACACAGTGCTGCATGCCCAGCAGGTATGCAGTAAGTCGGAGTTAGCAATAATAACAATGATACTAAAGCCCATGGAGGCTGGATTAAAAATTAAGTGCTGATGGCCAACAAACATGAAATATCCAACTTCATGACAAGTCAGGGGATACAATTTAGAGTAATACCTTTGTCTACAAGATGGACAAAAATTCAAAGAGGGCATTCTCCAGTGCTGGGGAGGGAGACGGAAAACGGGCACACCTGCCCATTGTTGGAGTGCGGGTGGTTGTTACTTATTTGGGAAGCGATTTGGTGATATCCACACTCTTCATCTCAAAAAATCCCACTTCTGGGAATCTATTACAAATAAATAATAACAAACAGGTAAACATACATTTGTATATATTTATGGATGTTCACGACCCTACCCAACTGTTGATAACAGCAATAGCACAATAATTGAAAACAACCTAAATGTCCATCACCGGAAGATGCTGGATAAACTACGGACCTTCCATTTACTGGAATACTAATCAGCCATAAAAATAATGAGGTGGAGCTGTTTGGAAACGTGCCCATAATATATTAAGTAAAATAAGAAAGTGTGGGGACTAGTAAGTATAGCATTATTCTATTTCTGCCAAAAAAAAGTCTGAAGATACAGACAGATAAATAGCTTCATCTATATAAATTTACTCAAAAGTTGGGAATGACGCACAGCAACCTGCTAAGAGTAGTCACCACCTCTGGGCTTTAGAAGATGGGATGAGGAAGGAGTGACACTCATTTTTTCTTTATATACTAAGTGGTTGAATTGTAAGTGCTTTTTTCTGTTTTGTTTTTCAGCATTATCTAAACAATACCTAAGAAAGGAAAGAAGCAAAGAAGGAAGGAAGGAAAAAGAAAGGAAGGAAGAAGGAGGGAAGATGGGCCAACAAGGGGCAGCAGGAGCTTCCTCTGTCCCAGCCCAGTGTGGGACTCGTGGCGTGCAGTAGGTGCTTAGTAAATATTGAGTTGAAATAGTGATTATTGCTCAATGAGTAAAGCAATATTAAAAAAGATTATTAACTTATTTTCTTTTAAAAAAAATGGCCATAACCCGGCAGCCACCGTGAGAGGCCGGCACGCAGGCTCTGGGGGGTGAGGGAAGGACCCTGGCCCTGGACAGCTTGTTCCGTGCCCTGCGGAGGAGGTTCACACAGGGTTTCAGCACAGGGTGGACCTGGGCCCCTCCGGGTTCAGATGTTGGAGCTGACCAGAAAAGCCCAGTTGTGAAATTGTCCTTAGAGTTGAAAGTGCCGAAGCCAAGCGCTGCCCAGTGTCTGCCAAAGCTAAGAAATTGCAACATGCACAGGATTATACAAACTCCAGAGAAAACAAATGCTCTTCTTCCTAGGAGTTATCAAAAGAGGAGTTTCCAGCTTACAAAATAAAGGTAGCACCAAGTGACTTTACTTGATTTTTTTTTTTTTTGCCAGCTAACTGTCCGTATTTCCAATTTCTCGAATGCCAGCTTTGAAATGATGCGGTTTAATAAAGCTTCAGTCCTCTCTTTAGGGATTTCACAAAGCGTTCCAGGCTCCAAGACTCAGAGTTTAAGTGAAAATTGGCTTCTAAACAAACTTTAACACCGAAGTCAATCTTTTTCCCCCTTTATTAAGTTTATTTGGATGAATACATTTTGGACACTTGAGAAAATACTTTCCCTCACTTAGAAGGACACAGCAAACTGTGCTGGAAATAACCAGGAAAGAAGTCGGAAGTGGGAAGACAACGGAGACACGAAGTGGGGGCTGGAGCCGAGGAAGAGTGTTCACGGGGCAGCCTTGGGAGACACGCAGAGCTGCGCCAGGGACACCCAGTCTTGGAGAGAACCTCTGTGTCTGCGGGGAAAGAGCTGAGATTTCCTTAGAGGGGCTGAGGCAGCTGGGTGGGAAGCCTAATGCTGTGCACGTGGCCCTGGCATGAAGCCCAGTGGGCAGTGCCCTGATGGCAGAAGTCTGAGTAGGAGAAAAAGAGAGAGAATTGCTGGTGTGTGGGCCCCGCAGGGCAGCCCTGCTGCGGAGAGGGGTCGGGTAGCAGAGATGGGAGATGATCAATCGAAGAAAAGAATATGTTTGATCCTTGATTTACTTTACCCATTTTAACATTGTTTTGAGCTCTGTATTTAATACTGCTTTAAAGCATTTATAGAGCATCAGCAGATTGCCGTGGGTCTCTGCAATCATTCGCTTTCGGACGTTCAGTGTGCTTCTAATTTCTCACGGTCGTAGCCATCCGTGCAGTGAGCCTCTGTGTGCACTCTGCTCTCCCTGTATCGAGGACAATTTCCCAAGAATAGATTCTGAGAAGTGGAACAATTGGGTCAAAGGATAGGAACGTTTTTATGTGTCTTAATACACGGCGGAAAGCCAAATTTCTTCCCAAAAGGTTGGTTGAACCCAATCACTTTTATTTCAAACAAGATTTTCTGGGTGATTACACAGGGCTTTTAATGAGATGTTTGGCTAAGAAATGATAGTGCAAAAGCTGACATTTATTCTGTGCTAATCATAGCTCTTCTATCCACTCTCTTATTTAATCCCTACAACAGCCCTGTGTGACAGACATTATTATCTCCATTTTATAGATGACAGGGCAGGCTCAGAGAGATTAAGGACTTTGCCAAGGTCTCATGGGTAGTTGAGTGGCAGGGTCACCATTAGAACTCAGGCCTGACTTTCGAGCCCTAAGCCCTGCTGCCTCCAGCAGTTTCAACATAAACCAAGGAACAATGATACACCTGCCATAAATTCTGGGTCCCAAAGGGCTCTGAAGCTATGAGCCAATTGTTTCCAGATGACATCGTTGGCGAGAAAGTTTACTTTCAGAGAAATACATTTTATTACAGAGTGAAGGGACTTGATTATTTATTGTCACTTTCTGTCTATTTCTATTATACCACTACTACCTTAATGCAGACCCTTACCACCTGCAAATTGCTGTCTTCCTGCAACCTCTCCGTCGCACAGGGTGGGACAGGCAGGATAGCTCTGAACAGGGTCCTGGACTCGTCTTCTGAAAATACGGCATTTGGCCATGTTATCCCCAGGTTTATAAGCATCTTAAAACCTTCACTGGCTTGCACTGCCAATAGAATCAAATACAAATACTGGTGTTGCAAGTCTTTCAGGATCCCAAACCAACTGCCCCACTGAGATTCCTCTCTGTGCAGTAGGATGGCAGTAGGAGGCAGGGTTGACTGGAGTAAAATACCCTATCCAAGGGTGACTAAAGAGGAAAAAACCCCAATAAGGTGGGCTAAGGCACTAAGGCTATATCATCTGCTAGCTGTTTGGAATTAGGCTATGGGCTTAGACTGTTTGGGTATCATCTGAAGACTCAATTTCCTCATCTGCAAAATGGGGATAAGAGCAATATCATTTCACAGGGTTACTCTGAGAAGTAAAGGAGGTAGAAGCTTTAAAGTTATGGTTAGTGTTAGCTTTACTTCTGTAGGCTTAAGTGGAAATTGAGAAATAAACCTCTGAGGTTACAAATTAGAATCAAGTTCTCAGGGTCTGAGCAGGGCTGTAAATGGGAAATGCAGTCAAGATTGTGAGTCAAGCTGAGCCAGGATGGCTAAGAGTGGGTACAGAGCTAGCAGGAGCTCTGTTGTTGGACAAACAGCACAGCAGCCTTGGAGAACCTGCTTGCAGCAGGTGGCATAGGTGTGTTGGGCTTGCGTAGAGGTATAGAGCCAGAGAAAACACCATTTGCAATTTCCCACTACATCAATGCATACCCACCTCTGCCCCCAGCTGTCCCCTGAACACCCCAATCCCTATTATATCCACCCAACCCTACATAGCTTATCTTCCCTAGAATGTCCTCTCCCTGCCAATCCAAATCCTATCTGCCCCACAAGACCAGAAACAAATCTCTTTTCTTCTATACAGACTCTCTTGAACTTCATTCTTCCCTTCCTGCCCTCCCTCCCCCAGTTAGAGCTGAGCCCTCCCTTGTTCATACTGTTCTGGAAATTATCCTTTTCACAATTCACTTGGCAATTAATCACACAGTGTCTTGTGATGCATTTACTGTTGTTGGCTTGAGCAGATAAAAATATCTTCTATGCCTGGTTAACTTGTCACATGTGTCTGGCTTGCTTTTCTGAAAGAGGAGTCCAAAGGACAAGCCAGGAATCACTAATGGGGGAGAACTCCTTTCATAAATAAATAATAATAATAGTAATCAGGCCCATATGGTTTTCAAATTCATTTTGCATGTACTATTTCATCTGATCCTCACACAACTTGGGGAGATGCATATTATTATTAATAATACCATGATTTACTCTGTAGCTAAATAATCGTTACTGACTATAAGATCAAATGTAAAATCTGACATTGAAAGGTCCCACAGTCTTCCTCATATTATGTTAGGTCAGCTGGACTGACATAAAGATAAGAACTGTTTGAAACATTCTGATCAGTTCTGATCTATGGAAGTGGCCAGTGTGATGAGAAAGGATATTGTTCATCCTGGGTCCAGAGGAAGATCAGCGGAAACTTCAAAATCATCACAAAGACACAGGTAGATTGGGGAGGCCCAAGAATGATCCATTCAGCTGGGCCAGGCCCTGGGCTTGCCCAAGGCCCTGTTTTGAAGGGATTGATAGTTAATCCCAACTTCACTTGCAGTGATGCCTGTATGCTGTTTGGGGTAGCTGTGCATACATTTTTATCTGTTTGGTGAGATATATATAATTCATTCTACCATGTAGGTTCAGGTTTTAACTAACACTTTCTCTGAACCAAGACCTTGGTCTGTTCCCATTGTTCTTTCGGGGAAAATGGTTGCAAGATTCCATAGATGGGTTCTGAGAGCAGCCAAGTATGTATGAGAAGGGCTCTTTAGGAGAAAAAGGTAGTGGGTATAGTCAAGGCTGGTGACAAGGCAGAGAAAACAGTTCATATAGATAGATATTGGACAGTAGGGGGCACGGTGTATGCTATGGGCAAAAATTGTAAACTAAACTCTGTAGCCAACAGCAATGAACAGTGGTTAAAATATTTAAGTGAAAATGATTGGTTTTGTTGATGACAGGTGGTCATTACAGGTAAACCGTGTGATAAGAATATCACACATGTGCTTGATGGAAATAATTTAGCAAAAGCGTGTGCTCTGCATTGGCATTACTCTTATATCTAAGCAGAAATGGCTCGTGGCCAAGAGAGACACACAGGAGATTTGTGTGGCTGTTCAAGGGTTACCGTCTCACACATGGAAGCTGGGTATGAATGGGGGTGGGGCAGAGTGGGCTGATGAAAAGTTGGGGCTCTCCAAGGTGCACCCTTCTGTTGACTTTAACCATCTGAAGCTCTTGCCTTCATAGGCTCCGTGGACTCTGAGTGCTTGAGGATAAAAGCTCTCTTAAAGACAGATGACAAGATTGTAACTTCATGCTGCAGTGACCAGAGCTCACAGGGACCCCAGAGGCTGGCAGGGCAAACAGGCCTATTGTTTTCATATCTTGCCTAGCTGGCTCCCAGGAATTCCTGGGTGGACAGTGGTCTTGGGGTGAGGGAAGGGCCAGGAGCCCAGGCCTGGGTGTGTCATGTTGCAAGAATCACAGTCATCATGGGAAAGCCAAGTCAGAGCCAGGGAAGACAAAAGAATGGGTTGAAACAGCTGTGGTTGGTGCCATGACAGTCCTAATACACTCGTACTCACAAGGTGACATTCACTTTCTCTGCCTGGCTGGTGACAACTCTCCCCTTCTCTGCCTGGCTGGCCTTCTGAGAGGAAGAAACATCCCACTTAGCCTCACTCTCATCCCCCTTCACCCTTTTGAAGCTTCGAAGGTAATAGCAATTAATGATGATTGTAACGGTTATGAGTCATTAATCCATCAATTAATAAATTAATCTCTCGTCTCATTCCACAAAGGATCTGAGGCAGGAGTTATTAGTAAGATTTATCATGGTAACTGAGAGAAAATGACGGCAGCATTGCAGGGAGCCAAACGGTAATTGCAATCATGACTGTAATAGCTGTAAGTTAGTAGATCGATGCCAAGTGCAATGACTATTTGGAGAAAGAATTTATGTTGAGAGATCAATGTGGAAAGAGACTTAGAAGAGGGAATCCGTAAGTGAGCAGAGATTACGTAGATGGAAGGTTGCCAGGGACCAAGGCTGGTTGAAATGACTGTGAAATGAAATTATTATTTGGTTGGGGGTGTGAGTTCTGGGCAGTGGGCTGGATGCTTTACTTAGTGCTATCTCATCTAATCCACACATCAGCCTGCACAACCTGTTTGCAGAAGGGGAAACTGAGGCACCTCAACAGTTGCAAATCCATCAAATCACCTTTGGAACCACAAACAACTTTTTCTCACCATGTTGTTTTCTTTTCCCTTTGGATCTAGTTTACCTCAGGGTCCCAGGTGTAAGGTTTAACTGGTGCTCTCTCCAACCTTCTTGCGGCACAGATACGTGGTTATAACCCTGCCGAAGGCCGGGACACTGAGTTTTAGGACAGATTGCACCCAAGAACCCATGTGGCAACACCAGGGGACATTAGTTATGTCATATGTATAGCATTTCATCCTCCACAAGGACCGTTTACATTTATTACTGTATTTGATCCATATAATGAACTGTGAGGGGCAAATATTATTGTCGTCCTGTTTTATAGCTGCAATCCTGATGATCAGGGTGTTAAAATGACTTTCCAAGTTCCCAGAACCAGTGAGTGGCAGAGCTGACAGAGTGGGAAGAACATATGCTTGGGAGTCAGATCTCAATTTAAATTCCAACTCCAGACTTGCCAGCTGTGTGACCTTGGGCACTTTACTTACCCTCTCTGAGCCAAAGTTTTCCCATCTGTAAATAGAGATAATAACCCGCAGCTCACAGGGCTGTCATAGACATTAAACATCTCACCCAGAACTTAACAGATGGTAGGTGCCTAATAAATGTGCATTTCTTTCTCTCTCTTTTTCAACTCTAATGTTAGTGGGCTGAGATAGAACAAACGCTAACTCTGATACTCAGGATAATAGGGGAGAAAACTTACTGGCTCTAATTAGATCTTAAAAACATTTCAACAATGGTGGCATATTAACCAGACATCGTGTCTGCTAGCAATACTTACAGTTCAAGTGAGATTTTTGTGCAGTAAAGGGTCTATGCCTCTAATTGCACACAAAGTTCTGTTCTATGAACATTGCTAAGCAGAAGGAGGGGTGGGAAACGGCTCTTCTTTGGCTTCTTTTGTGAGGAACACCGAGACGATCTAATTAGCATGCCTGGTGTCTCCAAAATTGAATTCAACCTAAGAGTATGCTATTAAAGGATCCCACATTAGACAGGAAAGTAATTTGAAATGACTGAGCTATCTGCACAAACACCTTAATGTTACTCTAATGGGCCCAGAAAAAGGATGACATCAAATACAGTTAAAAGGAATTTAAGTTTAATTGTTGCCTAATAAAATTATTAGTACATTTTCCTAACCATAAAGCCATTTTACAGTCATGGATAAGATTTTGCAATCTGATAAATGATCAAGCGTAATTTGCTGCCGTAGGTCCTTATTTATTTTGTTATATTCTTCCCTTGCAGAAACATTAGCTTGGATGCTAGCTAACTGCTGGTCTCTCAACACCTGAGCTGCATTGGCGTGGTGGCCCTTGCTAAGAGGAGCCAATGGACACAGAGTCTTGCTGTCCACTTGGCATCTGAAATGACACCCTTCCTGGTGGAGGCTGGATCCCCTTCCAGTTTTCAGTTTGCACTGGAGTGTGTTGATCTGGCAGGGTCACTGCTGGTCTAGAGGATGCCTTTCTGAAAATTGAAAAAGGAGCCTTTTATGGATGATCAAGTTAGAAGAAAGCATCCTTCTTGGGGCCACCAGCTGGATAAGCAGAATGGGGAATGGATTTCAGCTCCCTTCCTCTCTTCAGCTTGGTGCTCATGTATAGTATACCAACGGCACAACTTACATGGTGGTTCGGAAAAATGAGGTCCCTGCCACCAGAGGTGACTGAAGCAGAGGTGGGGTGACTGCTAGGAATGTGATGGAAGGGGCTTCTCCATGGATGAGGAAATGGACTGTCAGGTGTTTGCAGATTTTACATAATGGCTGGCAGATATGAGTGCTGCTCTTGTTCAAAGACGACATGGCCAGGAGTAGGATTTAGGCTTCTGACTCTGAAACCCTTGCTGGTTTAGCCTTGCTGGCTTGTCTTCCACAGCTCCCCATGGGATGATTTAGGCTTAAAACGTGTTAACCTCCCTCACACATGCCTTTTCAAATGTGATTTTAAAAGATTAGGGGACTTGGAAGGTGAATGAATATCAGAAATGATAGTGTATGGAAATACAAAGTCTCAGGGACAGATATCAGGGGTATATATCAGAGAGTTTAAGAGTGTTGGAGGCTGGGCATGGTGGCTCATGCCTGTAATCCTAGCACTCTGGGAGGCTGAGACAGGAGGATCACTTGAGGGCAGGAGTTCGATACCAGCCTGAGCAAGAGCTCCATCCCACTCATCTCTAATATATATATATATATATATATATATATATATATATATATATATATAAACCTGGTGTGGTGGTATGCTCCTGCAGTCCTGGCTAGTCAGGAGGCTGAGGCCAGAGGATCATCGCTTGAGCCCAGGAGTTGGAGGCTGTAGGGAGCTATGATGAATCCACTGCACTCCAGCCCAGGCAACAGAGCGAGAAAAAGTCTCAAAAAAAAAAAAAAAAAAAAGTGCTAGAGACCCCTCTCCATTTGGGAGACACAGGAGAGCAAGTGTGAGAGTAGTAGAACAGAGGTGTGCCTAGAACTTCCTGGAGACTCACAGCAATTTATAAGTTGCCAATTTTTAAGCTGTCACGGTTGGCTCTTGGACAGAGCCATCACATTTCCCAAGCACCCCTTGACAATTCTAATTTTAGCCTGTTCAACATAGCTTTGACTTTCCATTCAAAAGTAACTTAAAAATGCATATCTAAATTTGATTTCAGTTAAAACAATCTTCATGAGCATTATCATTATTAAAAAAGTCCCACAGACCAGGGGGGAAAAATTCCTTTGTCAGACCAGAAGTATCATTTTAGCAAATACAACAGGAGTCAAGAGAAGGGAAGAGAATTAAAATGTACCGAATAGACTCTGTGCTAACAAGGTCTTGTCACTCTTCTCACTGTTGAGATTAGAACACCGAGGCCAGGGCCCAGCGGGCTGGGGTCAGGCAGCTTGTGCGAGAAGGTGAGGTTTTGGTCCCTGGCCTGTGGGACCACGTTGCCCTTGGGCTTTTTCCCACTTTACACCTATCCCCAGGAACAACCACTCATGTTCCAAACTTTCTCATTTTCTTCATCCTGCCAACCCCTTGAGGTCCTGTTCATTGCTAAGCTCTCGACTTCACTTGCCATAAAACTTTCATAGGGGAGAAAGTCACAGGTTATTGGCTGGAAAGGTGGTTGCAGGAAATGGATGGGCCCTGCCTGCTGCCCGACTTCCTGCCATCAGCAGTGGAATCTGCGTCGTCAGAAAGGGCTCCCGGCTGTTAGATGCTGAGCTCCAGAAAGACTAAGCTACTACAGAAGTGCAAGTGACACATATTTCATCCTTTGTAGTGGGAAAGCCATCTGGTGTAGCTTTCTTCCCCGTGTGCTAGTGGCCTTTATACTCAATCGTGTAAGGAACCTAGTTGAGAATTTTCTCAGATCTATAGCAATCTTTTTCCTTCTGGAGTTCATGTCTATAGGAGAGGTCCTGACCCCAGTGACTTCCGGCGGAGAGCTACCTGAGGCATAGCGGGGGACCGTTTTAAGTTTTGACAACTAACTCGTGGCTTGTCCAGGGCACATGGCCAAAGGGAGTGGACCAACTGAGGGAAAGCTTACTTCACCATGAAAGCTCATGGCCTGGCTCATATCTAAAGAAAAATGTATTCATTCATTCATTTAGAACATTTAATTAAGCCCTGATGTGCACCAGGTGCAGAGGGAGAACATCAAGAAACCAAAGACAATCAAGACGCATATCCTTTCTGTCTTTGAGTTCACATAGCAGTGGGGATGAGAGGGCCAACATACCCAACTCACTTGTTCATTCATTCAATAATGAGTGCTCACCATGTGTCGGCTCCTGGACTTACAAAGATAAAGAAGACGTAGTCCCCGTGCTCAGGGACCTCTTACCCTATTAGGGCAGACAGATCATAATCACGTGGAGCATAACAGATGTCAGGTTGGAGTTAGAACTGGGGCGCCACAAGAGCACAGTGGGGCAGCGTCTACATTAGTCAGATGGTCATGGAGGACTTCTTGGTGGAGATGATGTGTTAGGATCTGAAGGTGCGAGCCAGACGACACGAGCAGGAGAACGGGCACTGCACGTGGAAGGCAGCGCAAGAGCAATCACGAAAGAGGGGCTGGGAGTGAGTGTGAGCCATCTGTGGAGGAAGCTCTAGGAGCAGTGAGCAGGGAGGCAGGGGGAGATGAAGGCAGAGTGGAAGGGCTGGGTTACAAAGGGTTTGTGTATTTCACTAATTTAGAGTTTATCTTGGACTCTTTGAGGAACTATTGAGAGATTTTAGGTAAGAGAGGTAGGGTGACCATCTCATTCTGGTTTGCCCAGGACTGTCCTGATTTTAAGACTGAAAGTCCTACATCCTGGGCACCCCCACAGTCCTGGACACACTGGGATGGCGGGTCACCTGCAGTGGAAGGGCAGGTGGAGGCCTCATGGAACAGGCAATGGAGGGGTAGGACGGGAGGGCACAGATCTGTAAAGAGGCCATTGCATTCATTCAGGCAAAGGACAAAGAAACCATGCGTGAATCAAGGCAGTCAGCAGTGAGGACCGAGAGAGAGGGAACGGATCTGAAACAGGAAGTAGAGACAAATACATTTAATCACTTTTTTTACTGGGGGAGGAGAAAGAGAAAAGGACAGAGTCTAATTTAAATTCCTGTTTTCTGGGCCGGGTGCAGTGGCTCATGCCTGTAATCCTAGCACTCTGGGAGGCTGAGGCAGGTGGATTGCTCAAGGTCAGGAGTTCGAAACCAGCCTGAGCAAGAGCAAGACCTCGTCTCTACTATAAAAAGAAAGAAATTAATTGGCCAACTAAAAATATATAGAAAAAATTAGCCGGGCATGGTGGCACATGCCTGTAGTCCCAGCTACTCGGGAGGCTGAGGCAGAAGGATCGCTTGAGCCCAGGAATTTGAGGTTGTTGTGAGCTAGGCTGACGCCACGGCACTCTAGCCTAGGCAAAAAAGTGAGACTCTGTTTCAAAAAAAAAAAAAAAATCTAAATTATTTTCTCAAAAATTTTACAGTGTGGTCTATGCTATAAGGATGCTCAGACCCTCTCTGCAGAGCTGATTGGTCTGTAAATACCCTATTCTGGAAGGTTCAAGTTTGGAGCCCCACTGGAGGGCGAAGTTCATTGGCTATTAATACAGAGGGAAAGAGTAGCAAACTTGGGGAATAGAAAATCAAGTTCCAGTCTTGACCTTGCCAATTTTTTCTTATAAATTCAGGTAAGAAGTGGTATAGTATAATGAAAAGGAACATAGTAAGGGTTTAAGATATCAGTCTCTGGAGTCAATAAAACATGAGCGCTGGTTGGGAATCCTGGAGTCATTTTCTAACTGACTACGTGGCTTTGAAATTCACTATCTAACATGTCTGAGCTCTCGTTTCCCCATCTGTAAAAGAGGATACCCATCATCGAATTGCTTGAGATTTGAATGGGATAATTCATGTAAAGTGCTGAGCACAGTGACTAGCACATGCTAAGTGCCTGACAAACGTTTGCTATTTGGATGACACTTTCCTCACCTGTGTGTAGTCATTCCTGTTCGTCATGGAAGGTTAAATGTGTACTAGATGGGGAAGGGATTTAAACAGAATAGAAACCTAAACACGTCAACTGTGACTGCTCAAATCATTATATCAGCCCTTACTGAAGGACTTAATTTTGTCTTTGTTTTTATTTAGTCAACAAGTGTTTATTGAGCATCTTGTATGTGCCAGGCACTATGCTAGGTGCCAGAGCGATGGCAGTGAATGAGGTACTACACCTGCTTTTAGTAAGGGAGACAGTGATGTACACTGATAATTATGATACAGAGTAAAGGGACAGTAGTGGTCTTTATATAGAAGGCACCTGATGCAGCATGACCAGGTGGTGGGGTGGGCAGGCAGAGATGGCTTCCTGGACAAAGTGATATCTTTGAAGAAATGGAAAGGGCCAGTATCAGTTATCCAAGTGAGAGGCTGGGACTGAGGGAAGGAAGAGCATCTCAGTTAGAGGGAACAGCATATACAAAAACCCATGGTGGGAAAGAACATGGAATTCCTCGAGTTTGGCACACAAGACTATCTTTAAAAAGCACATGGTGATTTACCATATGTTGTTAAGTCATTTAGGTAGTTAAGGTGAAATTCATATTTTTTCTTGAGATAGTCTCACAATATTGTGGGGAACTAAAACTTCTGTCCCCAACGAGCCTTGCTTTTGTCTGTGTTTCACTGTGGTGGGGAACTACGCCTTCAGTATTACAAACCCAGAGGTTATTTGGATAATTGAAAACTTCTTTCTGGACACTGAATACCAAATTCCATAGAAATGATTAATGAGCTAATTGTTCAACCTATCACTTCATTCTGCCTGTGTATACAATTTGACGGGAAGAGAAACAAGAAGGAGGTGCCTTTGTTATTTATATTCACCCTGATCCACATTTCATTCCTGTTGAGATTAGCAATTAGATTTCTAATTAGCTTTCCAAAATGGATTCATGGGTTTATTTCTTACATAAGTGGAGAAAATATGGGTAACAAATGTAGAAAGCATTACATTTTTCTTAAATTTAAATTATTTAGAAAATCAAGCTTCGTGTGCCGTTAACATTGACATCTTTCCACATTCAGCCCCGTGATCGCCAAAAACCAGAATTAACAAAATTGCTTAGAAAACTCACCGTCATTTCTCAGTATTAGCGGGGTGGGTGGTCCCAGCACCTTGTGGTTTGTTACCGTGTTGGTCACCACACAGGTATAGTTCCCAACATCCGAGTTTTCTACTTTGGCAATATACAGATTCCCGGTCTCTTGAGAGACGAAGCGGCGGTTATCCTGATAGGAAGGGTATTCGTTGAAGATCCACGCATAGCTCAGCTCTGAAAGTGAAAGGAATCTCCATTATAAATGTGTCTTCTGGCCCTGGGACTCTACTGTGTTCATGCAAGAAATGGTTAAGTCAGAATTCATGCTGCTGCCCAATTATGCATTTTCAGCTCTCTAAATATAAATAGGAAGTCATCACAATCCCCTAAAACAGTTCGCCAGTCTTCCTACTGTCAGTCAACAAGGTTTTATTTCCAGAGAACTAGAAGATCCACTACACTGACAGTTGACTGAGAGGCGCAACCTCTTTACGTCAAGGGAATGTGCATTTATAGTTTGCTAAGCCTGTGCCAAGCACTGTACAACACATCCTGAGCTAATGCCCAAATTACAGACCCAGGGAATCCATAATCTTGATATGGTAATGCCAAAAGCCACTGTGGAAACTATTTAGATCATTTCTTTCATTTTGTAGATAATAATCATTATGGTGTATCATAATACCACATACTTGCCTCGCACTTTGTGGCTTCCAAATACATTTGATAGTTTCCCCTTAACTGAGGAATTTTGGCTCAAACTGACTCAAACTCTTAGCCCTAGTTAAAGACAGAATAATTCCCGAGTCTCAACACAGTCTTCGCCCCATGTCTCCGAGGATCAACTCAAAATTCTTACTCTCTTCGCATCTGTAAGGTTGAACACTTTTCCATCCTGTTAGTGAGATGGTGGTTTAATATTGTAGCAAATAGTCATTAAATATACATTGACTAGCTGATTGAGTTCACAAATGTACATCCGTATTTTTAAAAATCAGCTGAGGCCAGGCGCGGTGGCTCACGCCTGCAATCCTAGCACTCCGGGAGGCCGAGGTGGGCGGATTGCTCAAGGTCAGGAGTTTGAAACCAGCCTGAGCAAGAGCGAGACCTCGTCTCAACTATAAATAGAAAGAAATTAATTGGCCAACTAAAAATATATAGAAAAAAAAAATTAGCCGGGCATGGTGGCGCATGCCTGTAGTCCCAGCTACTTGGGAGGCTGAGGCAGCAGGATTGCTTGAGCCCAGGAGTCTGAAGTTGCTGTGAGCTAGGCTCACGCCACGGCACTCTAGCCCGGGCAGCAGAGTGAGACTCTGTCTCAAAAAAAAAAAAAAAAAAAAAAAA
>CAUYRT010043193.1:0-17310 GCA_963574885.1 Lepilemur ruficaudatus | reverse complement strand
ATGGTGTTGGTTTTTCCATTCTGGAGATACTTCACTTAGTATAATGGTCTCCAGTTCAATCTCAGTTGCTACAAAAGATGTTGTGGACACACAGGAACAACATTTATTGGGTGTCGGGCAGACGGGAGGGGGGAGGAGGGGATGGGCATATACATACATAATGAGTGCGATGTGCACCATCTGGGGGATGGTCAGGCTTGAGGCTCTGACTGAAGGAGGGAGGTGGGCAAGGGCAATGTACGTAACCTTTTAATAAAAAAAAAATGAAAAAAAAAATGTTATTTCGTTCCTTTTCATGGCAGAGTAATACTCCATGATAAATATATATCACATTTTCTTAATCTACTCATGAACTGATGGGCACTTAAGTTGATTCCACATCTTTGCAATTGCGAGTTGTGCTATAATAAGCATTTCAGTGCAGGTGCTTTTTTATAAAATGACTTCTTGGCCAGGCGCAGTGGCTCATGCCTGTAATCCTAGCACTCTGGGAGGCCGAGGTGGGCGGATCACTCAAGGTCAGGAGCTCGAAACCAGCCTGAGCAAGAGCGAGATGCCATTTCTACTAAAAATAGAAAGAAATTAATTAGCCAAGTAAAATTATATAGAAAAAATTAGCCAGGCATGGTGGCACATGCCTGTAGTCCCAGTTACTCGGGAGGCTGAGGCAGAAGGATCACTTGAGCCCAGGAGTTTGAGGTTGCTGTGAGCTAGGCTGATATCATGGCACTGTAGCCTGGGCAACAGAGTGAGAATCTGTCTCAAAAAAAAAAAAAAAGCATAACATGACTTCTTTTTCTTTGAGTAGATACCCAGTAGTGGGTTTGCTGTGTCAAACAGTAAATCTACAAATGTAGACTTTGAGGAAACTCCCTACTGTTTTCCATAGAGGTTGTCCTAGTTCGCAGTCCCATCAACAGTGTATAAGTGTTCGTTTCTCTCTGCATCCAAGCAAGCATCTATCATTTTTTGACTTTTTAATAATGGCCATTCTGACAGGGATAAGGCAATATCTCATTGTGGTTTTAATTTGTATTTTCCTTATGATTAGTGGTGTTGAGCATTTCTTGATGTATTTATTGGCCATTTGTCTATCTTCTTTTGAAAAACTTCTGTTCATGTCTTTTGCCCATTCTTTATGGGGTTATTTGCATCTTTCTTGCTGACTTGTTTCGGTTCTTTGTAGATTTTGCATATTAGCCCTTTATGAGATGTATAGTTTGCAAATATTTTCTCTTATTTTGTAGGTTGTTTATTCATGCTGTTAATTATTTCCTGTGAAGAAGTTTTTTTCAATTGAATCAAGTCCCACTTATTTAGTTTTGTTGTTTTTGTATTTACCTTTGGGGATCTTAGTCATAAATTCTTTGCGTAGGCTGATGTCTAGGAGAGTTTTTCTATATAGAGTGTCCCCTTCTACTAAATTTGATTACATATCAATTTACTTATTCAAATCTTTAGTTTTGTAAAGACAGTGAGCAGCAGCCTATATAGAAAATAGGAGAGAGTGTACTGTGGTGACATGAAAGTGGACAGGGAGAGTACAGTGCAAACTGTTGGTGAGTAAAAATTGGGCAGACGTAATGATTTTCAGAGTGATTCCCAAGCTTGACTATATTTCAGTGTAAAATGAGAAACAAATACAGAAATAGCTCTTAAGTCAAGAAGCATTTGCACATATTCAATCAATTAGAATTGTCAAAAGTTCATTGAATTACAAAATTGAGAGGAAAAATTCTGAGATATCAAATCAGAATCAACTCATGACACCACATCAGGAAAACAATATTTTTCAAGCACGCAGTAGAAACAAATAAATGGTAGGACACAGCCTTTTTAAAGGTCAAAAAATAACAAGCACTTCTATGCTAATTGATATTGGTGTGTTCATTGTGAATGGCGGGGTGTGAGGGAAGGAATCAATGAGGAGCAGTCTGGGAGAAACTTCCAAAACAAATACTTCAAAAAAGAGGACAAGACTGAGACAGTGAGCACTGAAAGAAGTATAAAGGGAGAATATGAATAGGGAAACTTTGGCTGTTTGCTTAGTACTTGAGGTTTTGCAGATCCCATGCAAAAGCAGATAGTGGGAGAAAGAGGTATAATTTTGTCTATAAAAGATGTGGAAAAGGCTTTACTTTTATTTATGTTCATATATTGTGTATCAGCTACCTCTGAATAAAATTGAAGTCACATTACTGTACCAAAACCTATATGAGGACTTGTAAAAGACATTACCATGGAGGGATAGATAATAGTCAGTAATTCGCTTAAATAGAAGCGTTAGGGGCTTTAGAATCAGTTAACATCGAGGAAGATCCTAGCAACATCTAAGTCTTGTGAAATTTGGTAGCTCTATGCAATTTCTATGTTTTAATTTCTCCTGTAATGCATAATTCTCAGTTTTGTGATAAGATTAAATGACATATAAAGTAGTTGATTTGATAAAAGAATACAGAGTAAACATCACTTTTTAGCATAATAAAAGGATGAGAAAAAGCAGTTTCTATTGAACACCACGGAAGGGTTTGTGGTTGAACTTCTCTGGCCATGACTATTTAATGTAACTATATAGCCAAGAGCAGGAGCTGGTATTAGTGATTGAAGGACTTATATAAGTCCAAATTTCACACTCTGCTATTTCACATTTTTTATTTCAGAGTGATTTTTCATTAACAATGAAACTAGACAGATATGACAAAATTCTCAAGTAGAAGAGATGAAGAAAGTTTCTGTTTTAAAAGAGAACTGCACACACAAAAAATACAGCCCACTGTTATTATTTAGACACTTAAGACTTCAAATGAAATTACTCTCTTGCTCTCTTTATTGAGTAATTAATGAATACTTTTCTCTGACAATATCTTAAGTACTTTAAGTTATCGCAAACAGAGCCAGTCATTGAAATGTCAGTTTAAGGGGAAAATGAACTATGCGTATAAGAATTTTATGTCTACTTAGCAATGCAAGATAAAGAGTCATTTTGAAAAGTAAGAGAAATCATTTTTATCAAGCTATTCTCAGCTGTAAGTCCTAGAAATTTTATGGGAAAATAAAAATAATAAAATAAAACAATCTAACATGACATGAGAGTGAAAATGAGTAACTTTGCACTGATTATTGAAAATGCAAACCCTGAGAGAGTTAATGTACCATTTTAGCAAACTTTGAAATTCATGTTACATTTTTTTCCTGTTCTTTTGCAGGAGTTGCTAATAATATAAACCTAGATAAACCATATTCTAATTTTAAAGTCTAGGTCTATAAATGAAGTTTTTAGAAATGACCAACAATCTATGCTAACTGCAAAACAAATGCATCATGTTATAGAGGTTTTCCATGTTTGACTGGGAATATTTATTAACGACTTGAAGTAACTTAAAAAGACAAAAAAGAAATAATATATATTAAAAAGTATTACTAATTCTAAAATATTATTTTCTTTGCTATTATTGTTAAAGAATAGTGGAATATAGATAAATATATGCTTCTCAAATTTTGGAGTGCACCAAAATTAATAACAATGAGGACAACTAATAAAAGTAACATATTGAGTGTTTAATAGAGGACAGGATATTTATTTGAAATTACCACATATTCTTTATAATAATATTATGAGATAACTCTACTATTATCTTAATTTTTACAAAGAGGCTATGATTCTTTCACTCGGGACGGAAGGCCAGTCATCTGTATTTTTTTATAAGATTCTTAGATACTGTTGATGCAAATCAAAGCTTAAGTGATCTAAATCATATTTTGTGCTAAAATTAAAAGTATATTGTCACAAAAGCTTTACTAAGATCTCTATATGAATTCTGTCTGCATACATGAAACATCCCTGTTTATCTTGTGTCACAAGATCATTCAATAAACTAGTGCTCTAAAAACTCCCCAATCTATTGAATATTTTAAGGTACTAAATATACATGCCAGGCTTTTCAGATATAAGCTGATTATTTTTAGAGAGCAAAATGCTTTAATCAGGAAACTCCAGGAATCTTCTTGCCTCCAATAGATTGACTGTTTCTAGTGATTTGAGCAGAGTTTTACATATTCAATGCACATATTTTATTCTTATATATGATACACAATGCACATTTTCCTTCCAGTTAGCATGTGAAATGTTTAACTTTCATTTGGTAACTAAATCAAGTCAGTATAATCAGTATAACACACAAATGCCTACCTACACAAAATATTAAATAGACAATTAAAATTTAATAAGTAAAGCAAGAGTAAGGGTAATATATTAAAACAGCCAACTAAAATTCTGGCCCACCAGATTTAGACTATTCAAAAAGATGTGAGTATTATACTTTGACCTAAAGTTTAATAGGTCTCCTGTCTTGAATTCTCAGAACATGCACTATTTAAACCCCTTAAATATGCAGCATTTTGACCAGTCTTATTTCTTATACTCTTACTAAGACCTTTACCTCCCAATTAAAATTTAAAAAAATGAAAAAAACTGTATTTTCGGTTTTAATTTACAAATCCAGTCTCTCTTCCCCTTCCCTTTTTATATCATTATCTATCTCTCTCCGATACACACAAAATTACAAGGGGAACCTGAAAGATATTTTGTTGCCATTTCAGGTACTTAAAAACAAATGCCAAATGTAAGCAAGTATAAAACAATGAATTGTTTAAACTTATGTGTGTGTGTTCATGTGTTCCATATATTACTTTGTGATTGAACATAAATATATATACCCATTTTGACTTCAGTTTTTAGAGGCAACAAGAATTTTATAAACTATATTTTGATCTAACTCTCCATTCTCAGTTGGGATGTTCAATGGTGCTTATATCTAGTCTAATAATGGTGGCTTCTAACATTCAAATAATTGTTGAACATCATTTTTATTTTCTCTTCAACTATCACAACATGCCAAATGGACCTTTCACTGGTACATGTGCCAGAAAAAAAAAATTAGTAATTGCAATTTTAAAGCAAATGCGCATTCTCAAGAGATTTTAATCCTTTATTCCTATTTTAAATTGTTATGGGAGTGAATCATAATATCATAGAACCTAAAGAAACCTTTAAGAACATTTTGTCGTAAAACCTCAATTTAGGGATTAAGGAACTTGAGGTCATAACCAAACAAGTGAGCTTCAGTGATGCTAACACTCTACCACTTAGGTCTCCTGACACGACTCTGTTGGATTTACCTTATACCAAATGATTTTTTGTCTTTTCCTTTCTCTAAGGTTGAGAACAGCAATGAAATATACCCAGTCTATTGACTGGACAAACACAGTTGCCTATTAAAACTTACCTTTGGTTTGATTCTTGATAGGCAGAAAACAGATTTGAGTTGTTACCTTAAACTTCAAATTTCAGAAAGAATATGTGGGTAATCAAGCTTGAGTCATATACTTGTCAACCTCTTACTGATTTTAGACTATAACTACTAGATTACATTTAATGGGTATGAAATAATGAGTTAACATTTATTAACATTCACTCTATGTAATACTTTGATGGTTTATATGTTTCAGGTCATTTAATTGCTATAGCAAAATGTGAGATTGATGTTGCTTTTGATTAATTTAAAGAAAACTGTAATACTGACTAAAAATTGTATATGCCCACTCTCCCTTCATGAAGAAAATACATGTTCTTGTGAAAGCATTCTGAATTTAAGAGATTGATCTTTATTAAGAGACTAAGTCAATATGATAAATAATTATAATAATTAATAAAACTAAGTAATTATATCATCGTTCACTTATTCTAAAAACCAATTCAGTCATCTCTGTGAAAGATATTAATTATGTAGACAATTTTAATTATTTCAGCCCTAAATATCTAGACAATTTGAATTTGAATACATTCGTACATGACCTCTGCTTTAGGTGAGGAATTTTCATGAAAGCATTTTAGAATCACTTTCTGGCCCAAGGCTATACAGTTAATAATGACAGAATGGTTGGAAATACTTTGTGTTTATTTGTGTGTTTCGGTTGACTGGTTGGTTGTTTGGTTGGTTTTCATCTGTTAGAGAATCATAGCCTTTGGGAAAGTAATTTCTGAAAGGATATGTGTCAAAAATAATCTATGTCTAAACAGAGAAAAAGTGTTTAATGCAGACACTAGCAGTAGTTCAAAGGAGGAGTCAATACTTCAAATGAGGAATGCGAATTTCCAATTCATCTTTGGAAATACTCATGGTGAGGAGCAGAGAAACATTTACTACTGTCCCTGGGGCACGAGATTGGGTGTAACTGAGTGACCAGGTACTACTCTTCATCATAATGTACCCTCAGTTCTTTGCTAGAGATGTTGTTTTCCCATATGTGATTCTGACGGACATTGTCAGCAGCCGATACACCACTGGTGATTTTACCTTTTATATAATTATAATGTCATAGGTAATAAACTCTAGTTTAATCTGTTGTGTATTTTCCTATTCTATGAACACTTGGACAAGCAGATCAAATTGCCCTGCACAGATAAGTATGGGGGAGAAGATTATCTTTCTTGACTCTATTATTTAAGTAGATTGAAAACTTTTGTGATAATAACACTGAAATAAGGGATCTCATCTTAGATATATTATGTCTATTGCCACAAGCCAGGCACAGTGAAGAGAACTGTGGCTTGCTTAGAAAAGAATAGAAAATAGCTGAGAAAATTTTCAAAAGCCTGAATTTCAAGAACTGGCTCCATTTTATAGGCACTACCTCTAAATTTATTTTTCATTATTTAGGCACAGCTTTAATAAGGCAAGACAAGGTTTTCATTAATTTGTATGTACAGTTGGTGATTAATAAGACAGTTTTAGGTTGCAATATATGCACTTTTAAAGTTATCTCATTTAAACAGATTTTTGTCATCATTTTAAAAATAATTCCAGTTTGTTTTATTTTTGCTACTAGATAATTAAATAGAATGTTTTACCTTTATAGTTTCGAATCAAGTGATGATTTTTTAAATTACTTGTGTATTTATGTCTAAAGTATTATTTAAGGATAGTCATTTTATCATTGATCCATGAATTTTGTCTTCTTGTTAGATTTTATGTATACCTAACCTGATACGTATAACCTTGTGTTATTAACCTGATGAGAATATTTCACTTTTTAAAACAACTCAGTACAGTTGGATAACATAATCGGTATTCAGCATTGAGGAAAATCACTATTTAATAACAATTTAAAAATATGCTTTTTTCATGTTTTTGTTTATTTTCCACTCATTTATCAGGCCTAATTTTAATCTAATGGGAAACAAAATTTATAAAATTAACCTATTCATTTCCTTCAGGACAAAACTACTGAGGCAGCAGAAAGGGAGGAGAGCTCTGAACTGTCCATCTTAAAGCTCTGCCTTGCTGTGCAAGAGTGGCCCATTTATTGTGTGACCTTTAGTAAATGCCTTAAGTTCCCTGACCATCATTTTCATTCTGATGTAATGAAAGTTGAACTAAATAATGACCTGGAATTCTTCTAGATTGATGATATTTTTTTACAGAAAAATAACATTATGGTAAAAAATGGTATAAGTGAAATTTGTTGCAGTTTTTTTATGTTGGGTCTCTGGGCTTTTTTTTTATTTGAGGGGGAGAAGTGTATCTGACACTGTGCTTAATGGCTACCTTTTAAATGATTCTTTGAAAAATAAAGTCTACAGAAATTTAACAGTAGTAATTAATATGAAGTGGTCCATTAACAGTTGTTTTAAGCGTTGCTATTTTCTAACTCTTCTGTTCCTTTTATGATTAGCCAAGGGAGAGAGAAAGAGAGAGAGAGAGAGAGAAAGAGAGAATTTAAAAGGAGAAAGAATATTGTTAACTATTATAAAACATTTAAAAACATTTGGAATTGAGAGAATAATCTAACATGTTCTCTTGGATATACTAGAAATACTAAGATGGAAAAGCAACCATTTAGAAGATGCAAACTTTTATGGGTTCTCTTCCAGTTTTTATTTGCCGAGGATAACTCTGATAGAACTGAATTCTGAGATATTTTGCCCTCTCCCTCTTGCACCCCTTTCCTTCCCTTCATCTCCTTCTCCCCACCCCACAACAAAATCACAAGGCCCACTTGAAGAATATTTCAGTATCTATTTCAGCACCTAAAAACAAATATAAAACATAAGCAAGTAAATAGAAATATTAATAAATTGCTTAGTCATTATTGAAGGTACTTAAAAATGTTAGAAGCCAATTTGCTGGTGAGTACATGTGGTGATTATTTTTCCATTCTTGGGATACTCACTTAGTAGAGTGGGTTCCAGCTCTATCCAGGAAAATGCAAGAGGTGCTATATCACCATTGTTTCTTATAGCTGAATAGTACTCCATGGTATACATATACCACATTTTATTGATCAACACCTAAGTGGACATATAGGAATAACATTTATCGAGTGTCAGGCAGATGGGAGCGGGGAGGAGGGGATGGGTATATGCACACATAATGTGTGCGATGCACATCATCTCGGGGATGGACACGCTTGAAGCTCTGACTTGGGTGGGGGGCAAGGGCAACATATGTAACCTAATCATGTGTACCCCCATAATAAGCTGAAATAAATAAATAAATAATGTTAGAAGCATATAAAAAAGTAGGATACTTCCACATGGTAAGTCTGTAGCTATATACAAACCTAATATAAAACATTTCTGCTTTTAGAACCTGTTGTTGGAAGTCTAAATTCCTTGAGAAAAATGTCATTATCATGAAGAATATGCAATTTAAAGATTTCCTTATTTGTATGTTCAGTGTTCTTAAAGGAAACACAGGGAAGAAACATCACTGAGTGAGGCAACATTAGATACATAATGGAAATAAATGATACTTCTGAAACTCTTAAAAGGAAAATAAAAGAGATGAAATTATTCTTTGAACTAGTAAGCTTTATTAACACTTTAAAAATTTTCTAAATTTGAAACTTCTGATAAAAATGAGGTTTCTGGATTTTATAAACTGGAAGAGTCCGACACAGGTTGTTTGCCTCTGTCTCTGCTTTTTTTCAGAGACAAAAGAAAGCAAATGCAACAAAGGGAATATAAACCAGAAAATTTCCCAGGGAGCTACTTTTGCTAGTCTTTCTTCAAGTTTAGTTCACAATTCATATTGTATAAAATATTCAAGTTAAAAACTGCATTACGCAAAGATATATTAAATGTCTGAAAAGAAAGACTAAATATAATTTCACTGCACTATAGTAGAATAAATTTTAATAAACTAAATATTTCCACTCTTTTCACTGTCTTTCTTATATGTTGAAAAATAAAATTTGTTTTGATTTTAGACTTCTTTTTGATGCTACAATAATTTTTTACACCAGAAACTTATTTTAATTTATAACACATTTTTGCAAAAATATTAAAAATACTCTTTCATTTCATTTCAATTTTAAAAATTAATTGAATACACATATTTAGAAACACACTTTTCACAGAGTGAGAAGAATAGTAATCTACAATATGTAGATTAATTCACAGAAACGCAGTTTATTTTTGTTCATTATGAAGATGTAGGCTTTGAAAATAATTTCCATCAAATTCTAAAGAAGGATGTGGATATTATGCTAGTGTGAATAAACGAGACAGGAACATACACTGTTTTATAGAGAAGCTAATACAAGGATAAATTCTTGATGGCAGCAACATTTTCTGAATGTTCGTTAAATATGTATAATAGATTTCACAGGCAATATGATATAGAACTCTTACCTTGAGACCTATGTGCTCTGCAGAGGAGAATATAGTGGGGTATCTCCTTAAAGTGTAAAAGAATATTTTTCATTTTGCATACGATTTTTTAACTCTATCCATCTGTTTACCAATCTATCTGTCTATCTATCTATCTAACTATCTAATCTATCTAAAATCATCATGAACAGTCTGAACACAAAGAACTTGTGCACATTAGCAATTCAAAAACAAAAGATTCCATTTACGCATTTTAATTGTCCTTATTATGCTATCTTTTGGGGAAAATTTCCATTATATGCCTTGAACTCTAATGTTATAACCATTGTTAAAATATAGTTAATAATAACCAGGGCATTTCAAAATTGTGGTTAAAATTTCTATTTTGTTAATTTTAACTTAAGTAGTCAATACTTTGACCTCTTATCTGTAGTTTCAAAAAAAAGTGACTCACTAATGCTAGTGTATATTATGCATGAATGCTTAATTATTTTACTCACTAAGTACCAGTGTATAATATATTAATATATACACACACATATATATGCACATAACTATTTTACACAAATAAGAACCTTTTATTAGAGGCCACTTTTTTTAGCATGTAAAAAGCTGATTTTATTGTTATTTACTCATCAGAGCCAAAAGGCCTTTTCGGATTATAGCTATAAAGCTGATTAATATAAAAAAATTAAGATTGCCTATTTCCATGCTCTGTCAGTATTTCTGATTGCATCAACTAGGCAGCTAAACAACATCAACTATGTTCTATTGTTTAAAAGTTAATTAAGGAACCATTTGGTAAAATCTGTTTTAGATGGAAGCCAAGCATTGCACACAACACTCCAATGGCCTGCTCTTTTCAGTCATTGGAAAGCACTTTTACACATGGCACCCTGTTACTTGGGACATTAACCCTTAACTAATCATGATCCATAACCATTTTATATTGGAAAAGAAAACTTGTTTTACAGAATTAGAGGAAATATGGAACAATTTGTATGCTGGTGAACTGGTAACCCTGGGTTGTCATTGAACCTCTTTAAACTCCTCACCTTATCATTGCTCTGAACTGGAAATAATGATGTATGTCTCAGAGAGTTATTAAGATTAGGAAATAAAATGTGTGTTAAAGAGGCCAACTCATTGTCTCAAATATAGTGGGCACTCAATAATTTTCAATTAAATTAATATATGTAAGATAGGCTTTTTTTTTTTTAGGAAAAAGGTCCAAATATTTTGAAGTGTGTAAATGGTGGAGGAGATAGTTCTGGGCAAAAGTAATGAAGACTCAGATAATAGCATCAAAAAGGAAAAAAAATGAAGAAAATAATATCTTAAAGAGAAGAGGTGCTCTGTGAAAGTGATGAAGAAAAAGACAAAAGACATATTTTAATATACCATCGTATTATATATTGTGATTACTTGTGCATTTCTGTTTATGTACATATACTCAGACATTATATGTTACATAATATTGTAGATATATAGCATAGCAAAGAACTTCTGGACATTAATACTTTTAAAATAATTATATCAAAGTATAATCTATATAAAATAAAATTCACCAATTTTAATTGTATACTTAGATGAGTTCTGAGAAACGTACATAGTCACATACTACCATATATCAAAAGGATATCTCCACACCCTGCTTATTACAGTGCTATTCTCAAGAGCCAAGATGTGGAATCAACTCAAGTTCCTATCAACAGACAAATGGATAAAGTTAGTTACACATATATACAATAAAAAGCATAAAAAGAATGAAAATATGTCATTAGCAACAATGTGGGTGAAACTGGAAGCAATTATGTAAGTGAAAAAAGGCAGGAACAGAAAGACAAATATTGCATGTTTTCATTCATATGTGGGAGATGGGAAAAAACTGTACTCATGGAGACAGAGAATAGAATGATAGTTACCAGAGGCTGAGAAGTGTGGCAAGAAGGGAGCATAAAATAGAGATGGTTAATGGGTACTAAAATTCAATTAGATGGGAGAAGTAAGATCTAATATTTAGCAGCACAATAGGGTGACTATAGTTAACAATAACTCAATGTATATATTAAAGTAATTAAAAGAGTAGAATGGGACTATTCCTAACACAAAGAAATAATAAATGCTTGAATGATGAATAGCCCAATTCCCCTAATTTGAGCATTATACATCTTGTGCTTCTATCAAAATATCACATATTCCCCATAAATATACACAACCATGTGTCCATAATTAAAAATCGAAATTAAACAATTGTAAAATTTACCAGTCAAAACAACTGTGTTTAGAATTTTCACTTGAGATTTTTAACATAAATTTTATTATACTAGATATAGAGCTATGCAATTTTTAAAATCTCTTCTTCATAGGGCTTTTGTAGTTTGTGACTATTAAAAAATTTGTCCAATAGTTTTAAGATGCTAAATTAATTGTTTAAAATTATTAATAGTATTTTCTTTTGAGCCTTTAATGTATGTCAACTAGAGTGACATAATATTTTTCATTTCTAACAATTATAACGTCCTTAGTCCTCTTTTGTATGATGTGTCTGGCTAGAATTTTATTAATTTTATTAATATTTTCAGAAGTTTTAGGCTTCCTTATCTCTTGTTTTCTATTTCTTTGATTTTCCTCTTACCTGTATTATGTATTTTTTTCTGCTTACTTTTAATTTGGTGTTCTTGTTCTAGAATCTTCTTTCCAGTCATATTTATGTAGCCATAAAACCAGAGTCCAAAAACTTTAAGCATCTAAGATAAGGCTCCACTATAAGATATGACACCTTAGGAAGGAAATTATTTTCTCTTTTTATATCTTCCAGATGATTGATTTTTTTTTATGCATTATGCACACCTACTGAAATCAAGTTCTTATCTTGTAACAGCCATACTTTAAGTTGCTCCATTGTCTGTCCCCTGCCAACTCAGATTCATGGGCCCTTTTTCTCTCTAAAAATTAGAGATAATTTTAGTGTTGGGGGATGAAAATCATTAATTCTCTAGGACCATATTCCTGTGGAAATATTGCTTTAAAGGAAGTCCATACCTCTTCATCTTTTCAGTCATTTACTAAAAGATTACTTATCTATTGAGTGTCTTCAATTGGTTTATAATTTTCTAATAATGAGTTTAAAAAGTGGTAAACAACATTAATCCCTTGTTTTCTAAGAAAAATATAAAAGATTGAAATATGAAACAGTAACAAAAACAAAAAATTTGTTTGAAAATTTTTTTTTTAAATTGTAATGTTTTATACATATAAATTCTAATTAAAATTTACACATAGCCCTTAATATTTAAAAGTTCTAAGTCTAATTGTAGCATATATAGGTATAGGTAAAAATTGAAAAGCAGAAATATAATAATTTAATTGTAATTATAGTCTATGTATGCTTTTGAACATGTGTAGGACAAAATTATTCCTTTTTACCAATAAGATACATTTATTAATTGAGTAGTCATTAAAAGTTGACATATTAAAATAACTTATATGAAATGGTTTATGTAATTTATCTATTTAACTTTATATGTCACCTTTTAAATTATACTCATTATTACGTGTCAATGTTGTAAGATTGTAGAGGTTATTTTCCTTTGCAAGCATCCTGCTTAAATTACTAATTCTTTTAACATCTTCTCACTACTTAGCTGCCATGCAAATGAATATGATATGTATAATTAAAAACTTGTGTTTAATTGACATTATGTAAACAAACTCACAAATGTGGTGTTAAATTGATATTTTAATTTCGCATTCATTTATGATGGTACTAGGCAAACACACATTTATTTCACCTCTGTCTTGCTGCTTCTTACAATTATTGTCACCCAGCTGCCCCTCACCAGGGAGAAAATAAGTTCTGCAGGTGGTACTATAACTATATTCCATTTAAATTTCTGATAGTCATTGAGGGAATAACCAGTCAATCTCTTTATTCGTGTGTAGCAGCAACTGATATTATCTGTATCGTGGATTTTTCAACTACTTCTATTGTTAGGTAAATGACCTTTAGTCCTGGAAACATCATGTGTGTTTTGTAATCCTTAAATTTGGAACTCCATGAAATAATGGGCAGAGTTTTCTTTAATCCAGTTATATTGAAGAGCATTCTTTTTCATACTGTTTAGTGTCAATATATTATAGGACTCTGGTGGCAGACAGCTAAAGGGAAGAAACAACAGTGTCGGGAATTGGGTAAAATATTTTCCTCATATGTCACCTAAGTGAATATTTATAAAAATTATGCCAAAGTGGCATAATTGCCCTCATATAGTCAAGGTAAATGAGACATAAATATTAAATTAATATTCTTGAGGTTGTCCAAATAAGTAAACTGGAATTCAATAACACCATCTGGGGCTCCAATTTCATTCTGATTTTACAATAACTTTAGTCTCTAAGCTAAAAATTGCTGTAGATGGGATAAAAGTAGCTGGGTCTTGGAAACACTTTAAGTACTCAACAAGAGTTTTTAGATTATATGAACATAGGGAATATAAATGAGCAAAATTTGGTATATATCACACTCAAATGTAAAAAAAGGAGCAGAGAAGTTTCACAATGAAAAATAACTCAACGTATAAAGTAATTACTATAGAAATCTTTGTAATTTTTAAGTTAACCCATATAATAATCAAAATAATGTTATGAAGTAAATAGTTTTATAATTACTTCCATTTTATGGAGGGTAAAAATGAAACAGAGAAAGAAAAATCGAGTTTCCCAGAATTACTCAGATAGAAGTAGGCAATGAAATTTAAACAGGAAATTTGTCTGTAGAGTTTAATCTTTTTAACTATCATATTATATTGCCTCTTTTTAAAGAGAGAGGTAAAAATATAAACACTGAAATTAGTTTTTGATACTTGGAAATAGAGAATAATACCAAGAATTTAGAATTATGAACCTAGAATCCATTTTTTTTCTGTTGCATACAGATACACATTACCTAATGCTCATGCATGGCATCTTTTTTATAGTATGAAAAATGAGATTCACAAAGACGTACATTATCTCAGCACTCAGATATTAATATCTTTTTGGGTATGTACAAGCAAAGTAGAAGTTTCAAATTTTTCACACTTGAGTGAAATGGGAAGGATTTGGGTAGTCACTGAAAAAGAGGAAGAAATTTATGGACAAGAGAAAGCAGCAAGAGAAAAGCTTTGGTTTGGAATGAATGTGAAGTGTTTAGGGAACAATGGGAACACTAATATGACTAAAACTTATGATTCATGTTGAAGAGTGCATGGATCAGTTGCGGCTCAGACATAGGAAAGCTCACAGATTTTTAAAAGATTGACGTAGGTGGAATGTTTAGGATATACTGGAAGACAAAACACCAGAAAGGAGGGAAAAAAAAAAAAAAACTTTAAAGAATATTCCCATAATTTAGTGACGAATTGTGCACCAAAGGAATGTTAAGCCAAAGGAGATAGTTAACTAATAAGCCTATTAATTGCTTTTGTTAATTGCCATGTAACTAACCATATGCTACTTTAAATTTATTGTTGTCCAATGCACTTTTTCAACATTTTTAGATAAGTGGCATACTTTATCAATACTTTCTTAGCAAAGAAGAAATTAAGCTCAAAAGAAACAAAACACACAAGCAACTAAAACAACAAAAAATTCTGAAGTGCAAAAGCTAGTATGTTGAATATCTGAGATTTAAACCTCAAAATGTAAAGACCACAGACTTTTTGATCCCTAATGGCTTAAAGCAGTGCCCCCCAAACTTTTTGGCACCAAGGACAGGTTGCTTTCATGGAAGACAAGTTTTCCACAGACATTGGGGATGGGAGGTGGAGGGAGGCAGAGCTTGGGCAGTGATGCTAGTAATGAGGAGCTGCTGTAAATATGTAAATACAGATGAAGGTGCTGGGGGCGCAGGGCTTGCTGCTCACCTGTTGTGCGGCCTCAGTTCTTAAGTTTCATGGAAGAGAGTTTTTCCAGGATGATGGATGGTGAGGAGGCCAGCGGGGACAGGGTGCCACAGGGAACAGGATGCAGCTCTCAAGAGGTGATGTGTAGCCCAGTTCCTAACAGGCCAGGACCCATACTGGGCTATGGCCAGGGGTTGAGGGCCACAGGCTAAAAGTAATAGAAAAAATCAAAGAAGAGGCAGATGTTTTCGGATCTTGGTAACTTCTTGGTAACTGATCAACATAGTGTGTAGTATTTTTCCTAATGGCTTATGTTTTAGCACATTTAACCCTCATCAAATTCTTTGTGAAATAGGAATTTGTAAATGTTCTTGCTTTTTAAATCAGTAAATGAAGCATAAAAGTGCTACTAACTTACTCAATTTCCATAGCTTGTAATTTGTGGACCTGGGACTCCTGTGCAAATGGAAGCTGACTGCAGGAAGCTCATCACCAATGTGCTGCAGTGCGTTCCTCTGCCTCAACACACCAGCACAGGCTGGATGTGCTGCTACTCTAAGGATAACATGGTAGAGAAAAACCAGAACATGAAGTTTTCTCTGCTTATCGATTGACGTGTCTGAAATGACTTCGCCACATTCAGGCTTAGAAAACTACTGTACCTGTGCTTCTAGGCCCATTATTTTTCTAAGTGAATTTCCTCATGTTTCTATGCAAACATACGATATTTGATAGCATTTTAAAATTATTAATAATGTAAAAAATTCATGTGACAAAAATTCAAAATAAGCCAAGACTTTTGAAAAGGAAATTTCCTGTCCCCAGAGACAACAGAAACTTAAAACATACACATACCGTCTTAGATTTTCCTTCTCTTCTCCCACCTACACACATACCTCTTCCATGGTAGCAAAAATATAAATATTTTACCCTTTGATATTTTCACCTAAAAATAAAACTTAGATAACTTTCCTTGTCTACATATATAGGACTATGTCTTTTATAGGACTATACAGAATTCTACTGTAAATATGTGCTATAGTTCATCTAACCAGCCTGCTATCATTGGCCAACGTAACATTTTCATCATTTTGCCATTATAAACCATGCACTATAGGGAAAATTCGTGTGCAAACATAAATTCATATATATGCAATACAGCTATAAGAAAATTATTCAAATTGGAATGGTTAGGTTAAATCATATCCCAAATGTTAATATGTTGATTAAACTTCTATACATAGAGGTTGTACATATTTTCACTCCTATCAGAAATATGAGAGTGCTTGCTCTCTTACATTATAATAAACTGTGTGATATCAAAATCCCTGATTTTTGACAAAATATTATGGAGAAGACATAGTATTTCATTTTAGTTTTATTTTTATGGTTTTTTGTTTTTTGGTATCAGGGGCATTGAAAATTCTAATGTATTTAAAAGTTCTTTATTTCCTTTACTGTGACCTGCTTACTATTTTCTATTGTTCTATTGGATTATTCTTGTACTTATTATTATTTTATAAATTATCTTTGTATTTTAAGGAAGTGGATTTTTTTCTATAAAATAAAGTTGTAATTTGTTTCTCCCCAAGTCATCTTTTGCACTTTTTTTCTTTATTGAAGTATACTTTACATATCATGCCTTTACTCCATTTTAAGTGTACAATTAAATGATTTTCAGTGAATTTACTGAGGTGTACAGTTAATCACATAAATCAGTTTTAGAGGAATTCCTTTCCCCTATTGAGACCC
>CAUYRT010043192.1:0-34878 GCA_963574885.1 Lepilemur ruficaudatus | reverse complement strand
CTAGAAGAAGATGTTGGGAAGACCCTTTCAGACATTGGAGTAGGCAAAGAATTTTTGAAGAAGACCCCCAAAGCAATCACCACAGCAACAAAAATAAATAAATGGGATCTGATCAAATTAAAAAGCTTTTGCACAGCCAAGAAAACTATCATTAGAGTGAATAGACAGCCTACAGAATGGGAGAAAATATTTGCTCTCTACGCTTCTGATAAAGGGCTAATAACACAAATCTATCTAGAACTTAAAAAATCAACAAGAAAAAAATCAAACAACCCCATCAATAAATAGGCAAAGGAAATGAACAAAAACTTCTCAAAAGAAGACAGAATAATGACCAGCAAACATATAAAAAAATTCTCAACATTGCTAATCATTAGAGAAATGCAAATCAAAACCACAATGAGATACCACCTAACCTCAGTGAGATCGGCCTCTATCAAAAAATCCCAAAACAACAAATGCTGGCGAGGATGTGGAGAGACAGGAACACTCTTACACTGCTGGTGGGACTGCAAATTAATGCAACCTCTGTGGAAAAGAATTTGGAGATACCTGAAAGAGCTAAAAATAGAAATATCATTCAATCCAGCAAGAGCACTATTAGGCATCTACTCAAAAGAGCAAAAGATATTCTATAATAAAGACATCTGCACCTGAATGTTTATGGCAGCAAAATTTACTATTGCAAGGATGTGGAAACAACCCAAGTATCCATCAATTCCTGAGTGGATTATTAAAATTTGGTGTATATATATACAATGGAATATTACTCCATATTTGACAGTAGAAACAACAGTGATCTAGCATCTCTTATATTTTCCTGGTTTTAGCTTGAGCCTATTATCTGAAGTGAGATATCACAAGGTCAGAAGAATAGGCTCCACTTGTACTTGCCATCAAATTGGCACTGACTGATTAACACTATAGTGCTCACATGGTAGTAATATTCTCCAGGGATTATGGGGTTGGGGTGAGTTAACTCACAACTAAAGGACACGGTGAGCATTATAGAGGGGAAGGGCTTGCCTCTAACCCTCGCTTGGGTGAGGCAAAGACATAAATTGTAACCAAAATGTTTGTACCCTCATAATACTCTGAAATAATAAATAAATAAATAAATAAATAAATAAATAAATAAATAAATAAATAAAAGAAAACAATAATCAAAAATGAAACAAAAAAAAAGGAATTTAATATCTTTCCTGACCTCTTTGGAATATACTAAGCTGGTTTTCAATATGTAAACTCCACATAGGTTACCAGTTTTAGGCTAAGGGTCTCTAGGTTGAATATGTAGTGCTTGGTAAAGAATGAATGAAAATAAAGTGTGGCGACTCCAAAAGATAAGATCCTTCTTCAACAAATACACAAAAAGGAAATTAAGAAAACAATTTTGTTTGTGATAGTGTCAAAAAATAAAATACTTAGGAATAAGATTACCAAGGAAGTGAAAGATCTCTATGCTGAAAACTATAAAACATTAATGAAAGAAATTGAAAACACAAAAAAGGGACATTATCTCATGTTCATGGATTGGAAAAATCAATATAGTCAAAATGTCCATAACATCCAAAGTGATTTACAGATCCAGTGCAGTCCCTGTCTAAAGTCCCATGGTGTGACAGGCAACTGATTTCCAACAAAGGTACCAAAAACACACATTGAGGAAAAGACAGTCTCTTCAATAAATGGTGCTGGGAAGATTGGATATCCAAATGCAGAATGAGACTAAACTTCAACCTCTCACCAGACACAAAAATCAACTCAAAGTGAATTAAAGACATTAATGTAAATCCCAAATCTATGAAACTTCTAAAAGAAAACATAGGAGAAATTGTTTATGACATGGTGCTGGGCAAGGATACTTTTTTATTTCAGAATACTATAGGGGGTCAAATGTTTAGGTTACATATATTGTTTTTGCCCCCCCCCAAGTCAGAGCTTCAAGCATGTCCATCCCCCAGATGGTGTGCACCGCATTCATTAGGTGTGAATATATCCATCCCCTCTGCTCCCTCCCACCTGCTCAACACCCAGTGAATGTTACTACTATATGTGGACATAAGCATTGATCAGTTAATACCAATCTGATGGTGAGTACATGTGGTGCTTGCTTTTCCATTCTTGTGATACTTCACTTAGTAGAATGGGCTCCAGCTATATCCAGGATAATACAAGAGGTGCTAGGTCACCATTGCTTTTGTGGCTGAGTAGTACTCAGTGGTATACGTACATATTTTATTAATCCACTCATGTATTGATGGGCACTTGGGTTATTTCCACATCTTTGCAATTGTGAATTGTGCTGCTATAAACATTGTAGTGTAGATGTCTTTTTTATAGAATGTCCTTTTGTTCCTTTGGGTACATGCCCAGTAATGGGATTGCAGGATCAGATGGTAGTTCTCCTTGAAGTTTTTTGAGGTATCTTCATATTACTTTCCACAGAGGTTGTACTAGTTTTCAGTCCCACCAGCAGTGTATGAGTATTCCTATCTCTCCACATCCACACCAATGCAAAGACATAGACCGACAGAACAGAACTGAGAACCCAGATATAAAATCATCCTCATATATCCCTCTAATGTTTGACAAAGCAGACAAAAACATACACTGGGGAAAAGAATCCTTATTCAATAAATGGTGCTTGGAAAATTGGATAGCCACATGTAGAAGACTGAAATGGGATCTGCACCTCTCACCTCTCACAAAAATCAACTCATGGTGGATAACAGACTTAAACCTAAGGCGTGAAACTATAATAATTCTAGAAAAAGATGCTGGAAAGACCCTTTCAGACATCAGCCTAGGGGAAGAATTTATGAAGAAGACCCCAGAGGCAATCACAGCAATAACAAAAATAAATAAATGGGACCTGATCAAATTAAAAAGCTTCTGCACAGCCAAGGAAACCATCATGAGAGCAAATAGACAACCTACAGAATGGGAGAAAATATTCATATGCTACACATCCAATAAAGGGATGATAACTAGAATCTACACAGAATTCAGGAAAATCAGCAAGAAAAAAATCCAACAACCCCATTAAAAAGTGGGCAAAGGACATGAACAGAAACTTTTCAAAAGAAGACAGACTAATGGCCAACAAACATATAAAAAATGCTCAACATCTCTAATCATCAGGGAAATGCAAGTCAAAACCACAATGTGATATCACGTAACTCCAGTGTCCATCCTCCTTATGGGCAAGGATTCTTAAAAATAAGACTTTAAAAGCACGAGCAATGGAAATAAACATATCAAACTAAAAAACTTTTGCACAACAAAGGAAACAATTAATTGAATGAAAAATAAGCCTACAGAATAGGGGAAATATTTGCAAATTATACATCTGACAAGGGGTTAATATCAAGAATATATAGGGAACATAACTCAAAACAAAATAAATAAATAACCCAATTAAAAATGGGCAAAAAGACATTAATAGACATCTCTGAAAAGAAAACATTCAAATTATTTAATTCAAAATAATTAAAAATAGAACTACTATATGATGCAGCAATTCCATTACTGGGCATATACCCAGAAGAAATGAAATCAGTATGTCAAAGATATATCTGTACTCCCATGTTTATTGCAGTACTATTTATAGTAGCCAAGATATGAACTCAACTTAAGTGTCTAACAACAGATGAATGGATAAAGAAAATGTGGTCCATATACACATGGAACTACCAGAAAGAATTCAACAACAAAAAAGAATGAAATTCTGTCATTTGCAACAACATGGGTGGACATGGAGGACATCACGTTAAGAGAAATAAGCCAGATACATAAAGGCAAATACTGCATGATCTCACTCATATGTAGAATCTCAAAAAGAAAACAAAGCAAAAAAAAGAATTGACATCATAGAAGCAGAGAGTAGAACTGTGGTTACCAGAGACTGGGGAAGGGAGGAAAGAGGAGAAGATAGGGAGAGGTTGGTCAATGGGTACAAAGTTACTATTAGAGACACAGAATAACTCAGGTGTTCGGTTGAACAGTAGGGTGTGAATGGTTAACAGTAAGATATGGTATGTTCCAAAATAGCTAGAATAGGGCTTTTGAATGTCCTCATTACAAGGAAATGATAACTGCATGAGGTAATGGTCACACTAAAAACCCTAAACTGATCATTATACAATCTATGTATGTGTCAAAACATCAAATTGTGCCTGATAAGTATGCACAATGTGTCGATTTTAAAAAATGAAAAAGTCCTATGACATTTTTTACACAAGTAAAAATATCCTAAAATTCATATGGAACCACAAATGACCCTGAATAGCTAAAGCAATCTTGAGCAAGAACAAAGCTGAAGTCACCCCACTTTCTGATTTTGATTTATATTACAGAACTATAGTAATCAAAACAGTATGGTACTAACATAAAAACAGAGACATGGACCAATAGAACATAACAGATAGCCCATAAATAAACCCATGCATTTCCAGTCAATTGATTTCAGACACAGACAATAAGAACACAAAATGGGGAAAGGTCAGTCTCTTCCATAAACAGTGTTGATAAATAGTGTTGGGACTACTGGGTGTCCACATGCAGAAGAATGAAATTAGATTCACACTATAGGCAAACATCAACTCAAAATGGATTAACAACTTAAATGCAAAACCTGAAATTTAAAAATGCTCTAGAAGAAAACAGGAGAAAATCTCCACATAATTGTTGTTGGCAATGATATCTGGGATATAACACTAGAAGCACAGGCAACAAAAGTAAAAGTAGAGAAGTGGGACTGTGTTGAACTAAAAAGTTTCTGCAGCAGTGGAAGAAATAATCAACAAAATGAAAAGGCAACCTATGAAAAGGGAGAAAATATTTGCAAACCATATATCCCATAAGTTATTAATATCCAAAATATTCATATATAAAGAACTCATACAACTCAGTAGCAAAAATTCAAATAACCCGATTAAAAATGGGTAAAGTACCTGAATAGACATTTTTCCAAAGAAGCTATGCAAATGGCCTATGGGTATATGAAAAAGTACTCAACATCATTAATCATCAGGGAAATGCAAATCAGATCCACAATGAAATATGACATCACAACACCTGTTAGGATGGCTTTTATCAAAAAGTGAAAAGATAAGTATTGGGGAGGATGTGGAAAAAGAGAACACTTACACGTTGTTGGTGAGGATATAAATTGATATAGCCGTTATGGAGTTTCCTCAAAAAATTGAAAGTAGAACTATCATTTGATCTAGCAACTTCTGGGTATGTATCCAAAGGAAATAAAATCACTGTCTCAAAGAGATACCTGCACTCCCGTGTTCACTGAAGCATTATTTAGTCTAGTAAAGATATGGAAACAACCTAAATTACTGTTGAAAGATGAATATGGATAAAGAAAATGTGGGTAAAGATATACAGGGTGGAATATTATTCATCCTTAAAAATGAAGGAAATCTCTTTATTTACCACAACATAGATGAACCTGGAGGACATTATATCAAATGAAATAAGCCAGACGTAGACAAATACTGCATAATCTCACTAATGTGTAAAATCTAAAAAAGTCAACCTCAGAGAAAGAGAGAGAAGAAAAGTGGATACCAGGGACAGATGGGTAGGGGAAATGGGGAGATCTTGGTCAAAGCATACAAACCTTCAGAATTATGAGACGGATAAGTTCCGAGGACTTACTGTACAGCCTGGTGACTATATTTAATGTATTGCATACTTGAAATTCATGAGAAGAGTAGATCTTAGGTACTCTCACCATACAGACAGACAGACAGACAGACACACAGACACACACATGCACACACACGCATACATACATACAGATAACTACGTGAGGTGATGCGTATGTTTATTAGCTTGACTGTGGTAATCATTTCACAATGAATATGTATATCAAAACATGATGTCATACACCTTCAATATATATGATTTTTATTTGTAAGTTCTACCTCAATGAAGGTGGGAAAAGACCTCTTTTCCAAGTCTAGATTTCATTGCTTTTTGTCATTTTGTGGTTCCTAGTTTTTCTGTGGTGTGAGACCTCCTAGTTTTTCTGTGGTGTGAGATCAAGTTGAATGATTCATTAAAAAAACCTTGCTTCAAAAATGAATTGTTTTCCTTTTCCTATGGCTCCCCTCCATGGGAATTAGTTGTGAAACCCATCAAATACTCCTTTTAGGCCCCAGGAGACCGATAAAATCACCTGCATCTGGATTTTGATAGATTCAAGTTTACAGCCCTACTAAACTGCTTATCTTCAGTTGTTGCATTTCTTTACCTGCCTCATAATCAATTAATAGATTTCAGTTGTTTAAAAATTTGAGAAAAGTGTACCTTTGCCTTCATGTTTTATATTTTGTTAATTAAGGTCCTGACTCATTTGTGACATTCACTGTTAGAATGAAAACTAACTCTGACTTCATTATCTTTGCATACATTTTTATTTTTTCTCCTCTCACTGCGAAGGTCATGGGCAGTGTAATTGTGGAAGATGTGACTGCAAAGCAGGCTGGTATGGAAAAAAGTGTGAGCACCCACGGTCCTGCCCACTGTCGCCTGAGGAGAGTATCAGGAAGTGTCAGGGAAGCTCTGATCTGCCTTGCTCTGGAAGGGGTAAGTGAGGTCTCTCTCAGGACTTGTCACTGTTTCCTAATCATATGATTCGACTGAATCCAGCTCACATATATCTTATTTAAAAAATAGCTGAGATGCCTGAATGAGGGATTATTAGTCTTTTCAGAACTAATAATAAATCCTATTTCCATGAGTGAAAGTACATGAAGAAATCTCTTTCTCTCTCTGTCTCTGTTACACACATACACACTTACTCACTCACTCTGTCAGACTGCTTTAGCTTTGGGGTACGTTCAATTTCAGTTCAGTTCAATTCAGTTCAATGATACATTAAAAAAAAAAAGTTTGGATGTTTGCTTAAAGCTTTCTAAATGAGATCATCTAATTGTCCACTGACATTTATGAAACCTCCTCAATATATTATTTTGAGGAGACTGTTGGCTTTTGAAAAAGCATTGCACAGACGGGTAGCTATGAACAAGATTTTGTTTTAGAAGGCATGTAGCCTCAGGTGTGTTCTTGGTATGAGGTGAGTGCAAATTGGAGGAGAAGGAAAATTTCATCTAGAGGAACACTGGTTCCGTTCTTTTTGATTTATCAAATAAAAAATACAATTTCATCTCTCCCATGAGAATGGCAAAGTTAATAATATGAAATATCCTTTTGGAAGAACTGGTAATTGAAGTTATTACAAATTTTGTTCAAGAAAGAAGAAAAGTAGAAAGACTTTACTTGAATGTTAAGCAGAAATTTAATTTTATTCTGCATTTTTCTTTTTTAAAAATGTTCTTTTTTATTGAGATATAATTCACATACCATAAAATTCACATGCAACTCAGTATTTTTAATATAATGACAGAATTATGCAACCATCACTGTTATTTAATTCTAGAGAATTTTCATTGCCACAAAAACTCCTATGCCCCATAAGAGTCATTCCCCATTCTCTTGTGCCCCAACCTGTGGGAAACATTAATCTACTTTCTGTCTCTATGGATTTGTCTATTCTGGATATTCCATATAAATGGAATCACAAAGTCTGTGTTCTTTTTGCATCAGGCATTTTTCACTTAGCATAATGTTTGCAGGGTTTATCAAGATTGTAGCATGTATCAGTACTCATTACTTTTTATGGCTGAAAATACTCCACTGTATGGATATACCACCGTTGTTTATTCATTCATCAGTTGATGGACATTTGGACATGGGTGGTTTCTGGTTTTTGATCATTATGAATCATGCTGTTTGAATATCTATATGCAGATTTTCACATGAACATGTGTTTTAATTTCTTTGGGGTTTATTCCTATGAGTGGAATTGCTGGGTCATATGTTGACTCTATGTTTACATTTTTGAGGTAATGCAAAACTGTCTTTAAAATGGCCACACCGTTTCCATTCCCACCAACACTCTATGAAGGTTCCAATTTCTCCACATCCTTGCCACTGCTTGTCTGTCCTTTTGAATACTTATAGTTCTCTTTATATAGAAAACTCCCTAAAGTCTCCAAGATTATTTGTACCAGGAAGTAGGATATGGGTAGAAAGAATGTCTTTTTGAATTTCAGAAATATTTTTCTGACTAGCCCTGTATTTCACCAATAACACGAGACAGGAACCACTCTTCTACTTATGTTAATAATACTGTCATTGTACTGCTGAGTAAGACTAGCATGCTTTTAGAGTAATAAAGATTAAAATTAGTACCCCACAGACTACTCTTGTTTACCCACAATCTACAGCCAAAAATAAATTATTTGACATTTACAAAAACCTTTATCTATTGTGCCCAGCCATGGAAAAAAAGAAAGGAAGGAAGGAAGGAAGGAAGGAAGGAAATAGAAAAAAAAGAACATAGGAAAGCTAATCAGTGTCTCTTTTTATTGAAAATATGTGTATCTCTTCAAAAATTTGTTGTAATACTTGGACAATTCTACTTCAAATTGGAAAGCTTGGGAGGCAAAGAAAATAACTTTATCTCGAAAATAGATTTTTGTTCTTGAGAAAACTCTTCCAGTCATATTTACTTTAGAAAAGTTTAGGTACAGTGATTTTTGTTGTTATCTTAAAGTGATAAAGCACAGGGAGGTGTGATATCTTAAAACCTTATTGAAATCAAGGGACTTGCATTCTGCAAAATTATTAAAACCTCATGTGGTTATGTCATTAGTAGAGGTAAATAGAACAGAAACTATTAATAATAGGTATATGTACTTATTTTTCAAAATGAAAACAATTGGACAAAATTTATTCAGTTTTACAAATGTCTTTATACCTTGAGGTGAAAAATGACAAATTATATAATAGAAAATTAAGATATTTTATAAGCACATGAAATATCTTTCAAATACAGAAAATCACTTTAAGTATGTACTTGAACCAATGATTTTTCATTTGTCTAATATTTTTAATATATAGAACAAGTACAAGAAAATTATTGTGGACTTATATACATATCAATCTTTAATAAACTCCAGCTAGATTTGCTCTTCCAACACATATTTGTTTCCTATCTTTCTTGAGATTTGCTAACTTACTTAGCTGCCATTTTAAAGCAAAAGAGTATATTTGAAGTTTGTTTAAAGTTGTTGAATATATGTGTAGAATTATGATTGAAAAAAATTTATAGTTCATGTAAGCCTCTAGCAGTGCTTTACAAATAAATAATAAGCTTCACTAGTCACCTCACAGAGAAATGAAGGTGTTGATGGATAAAGTGACTTTCCAGGCAACAGTAACAAAACAGAAGATTTTTGAGAATGAAAACGAAGAATTCATTACAGCCAGCCTAGTGCTTGGACCAGTGGTCAGGGACCCTTCTTTCCTCGTGGTGCTACGTCTGCAAACTCATTGGCACTGAATGTTTTGAAGCAAATGACGAATATGAAAACTTTTTAAGGCTTAGTTTTGCAATTTATGAATGAAGACCCACAGCCGTGGTTACATGAGTGCGGAAAGCAATTACAAGGCCCATCAGTTCCTAAGCCTGATAGTCTCATCAGCTCACCAGCTGGGGCAAAATTAAAAAATAAAAAATCTCCTGGTAGAATGTATGGAAGCTCTTCAGGGGCCAAGTGAAGGCATTTTTTTTTTTTAAATTAAAAATTAAATTAGATTACTTACTTCTGCTAGTGATGACTAAGTGTGATCATTGTGTGTGTTTTTTTTTAATTTCAAAGTATTATGGGGGTACAAATGTTTTTGGTTACAAGGGTCGCTTTTGTAATGCTTGAGTCAGGGTTATAAGTGTGCCCGTCACCCAGTTTGTGTTCATTGTACCCGTTGGGTAGGTTTTCGCCCATCCCCTCCTCCCCACTCCTCCCTTCCATTGATTTCCATTCTATGCACATGTGCTCTTATCCGTTAGTTCCAATTTAATAGTGAGAACATGTGGTGTTTGTTTTTCCATTCTTTAGATACTTGTAGGGGAATAGATTAGATGAAATTCTAAATTATCTATTTTTCCTATAGTTCCTTGATTTCTATTCCTTATTTCCTTGTTTACCTTTTCACTTAATTAGATGTACCTTGTATAGTCAATATAGATATACAATTATTCATTTTAGTTTCAGCTCTTGAGAGTAGAGGTGGGGAACCACTTTCTGTATTCTTGTGTCAATGTTCTACTCAAAAACTATAATGATTTATGATAGGCTACACGTAAGTTTTAAATGCTTCCTGATTTAAAAATACATTTTATCATTTTGAGGTTCTCCTGAGTATTAGTCTGGCTTTGGTCAAAAAATGTGAGCAAAAGCGACATGTGTCTCATGTGAGCAGAAGCCTTACAAGGCAGTGAAAGACTTGCCGTCTTCTCTTTCCCTCTGGCATGAGGATTTGCAGTGCTTGAGATGGTCGCTGATCCATTTGCCTGGGTTTCTGAATGAAGATGGTTAGCAGAAACCTCTGTTGACCCACCAAAGGCCTGCAACATGAGGGAGAAAGAGATTTTTGTTGTTTTTAGCAAGTGAGATTTTGGAGTTGTTTATTATTGTTATTGCAGCAGAACTCTTCCCTGATACTCTCTTCCATGTGCAAAATTTAGGGAATGAAGTTAAGCCAAAGTAAACAAACGAGCAAACACAATACAAATCACGCTATAAACAGTTGAGGTTTATAACTATATGTTTATATTATCATTATCAATATACAAATCAAAATAAGTATTTGTATATTTTACAAATGATGTATTTATGATCTGTCAACAGAGTTTATGTGCACTTATTCAACATGCAAAAATGCTAAGACTATTGAATACATTTTGTTAAATGTCCTAAAGAACACGATGAGGTAGGAAGAAGTAAAATTATTCTTTTTACAGAAAAAGAAATAGGAAGTTTGAACAGTCTGCCATCTTAAGTAATAAGTTCTGGAGGCACAATTTATTATTAAAAAAACTTTTAATACAGGCCCCCCTGACTCCAGATCTGCTGTTTTAAATAATTTACAGGTTCTTTTAACATACCAATTTCCTGAAGAATGCATAATAAATATACTTCCATGTTACAAATATAATTCTGCAAAAACATTGAAATGGCTGCATATATTCCATTATATGGTTGTAGCAAAATAATTTAACTCATCCTCTTTTATTAGCCATCTATATTGTCTCTTATTTTATTCAAGTTCTAAATACCATACATTCTTATAGCAGATTTGTGTATAAATCCTTAGTATTACGTCTTGGATATGGAATGCATAGATCTAAATAAAAATAGGTTAAATATTTTGAATAAAAGCATGCCCAAACAATTTGTAATCCCTAGAAAATTGTACCAGTATACCTTCCTACCAGGAGCAGAAGAGAGGTTCTCTTCACCCATCAGTAGTGACAGCTTAGGTAATCTGTTAGCCCTTCTTGATGTATTTTGCTTTTAGTGTTATAAACTTTTGCCATTTATCAAACTCCTTTCGTTGACTTTTATTATCATCAAAACAAATGATTTATCTGCAGGCATTATTATTCAGAGGCTTGTGGTTTGCAGTGTTTGCTGCGTTTGATCATCATTTGTCCTTGTGGCTAAGTCATTTTTTTGTCTGATCCTGCAATCCCATGTGCTTTTGTTGTCTGTCCTCTGTGCCCTTTGGTTTCTTTTATCAAACTTGTTCTAAGAGGTATCGCATATGTTCTAGTTCCTTAAACATATAACCATACACTCCCATAAGGGAAGGTGTGAACTGGAGGAGGAATGATAAATTGAGGATAATTATTTAATAGTGTAGCTTCTAGAAAATAGAAACCATGTCCTCATTTTTATCCATTAATGTGCTTTAATTAATGAATTAAGCAAATTGTTTCAATTCCCTCACCTATGAACATACTTTCAAAGAATAATAACACGCCAAATTCCCACCATCTGGAGATTTTTCAGTCGAAGTCATAATTGATCTTTCCCTTTTATCGACAAAGCACATCTTTAAATTTTCCAATTTTGTTTATCAGAGTAGTTTTCATGCATGGTTTCTTTTTTTAACATATATATTTTTTTAACTCTGTGATTTTGGAGAAACTGAATCATTACTGGTCTTACTAGTGTTTACAGAGATGTTATTAATTTGGAACAAAGGGAAAGTAAAAAATTGGAAGCCCTCCAAACATTTTCAATTAAGCACCATACCACATATAGTGATTTTGATTATATTTTTAAAATCCTCTGTGGCGTAATTAACTATCTTATGGTCAGTTAACGGCTGCAGAGAAGGCGCCAAGTGTTCGGGTAACAAGGCAACCCCGGCGTGTGTTCTTTCAGTAACACTTTGAGAAAGCAAGTGAGATTCGGATTTACCCTGTTCTGAGTGTCCCGGCAGATTGATCCGCCGTGTCTGCCAGAGCTAGAAGGCCCTGGAATAGTCATGCACTAAATTATGGTGTTTCAAACCTAGCTTTGATAAACCATGGTCAAAGATGATAAAGAAATGACTCTGCAAAATTAACTTCTTTACTATTCCTTATCCAGGAGAATGGTCCTCCTTTTCGTGTGCACCAAATGAGGAGAAATAGAAATGTATTTGTGAATCTTGTCAGAAGCAAAAGTCTGGACCTTGGCATGTTACAGACATTAAATGATAAGAAATGAGCCTGAGACCACCAGGGAGGCTTTCATGTGTTTTTGAGCATGCTTTAAACTTATGGTGCTCACTAGTATGGCTTTTAGATACTCTATTACCATGCAGTGACCAATAGTAATATAGTATCTAGCAGTAGAGGAACCTGTTTATTATTTGCTTTCTTTGTCTTTACAAAAACTCAGTAGAATGTCTTAAATTGTATATGCATCCTACATTTCATACAACCCAGGAATGTAATTGTTATTTGTTATGACTTTATTAAAGATAGTACTGAGACAAAAAGATTGGGATCAAGGCAGAGCTAAATGGAGTGCCTCCAGCATCCTTTCTCTATGTCACATGTTGTACTTGGATTCTGTGTGTTGGGACATAGTGTATTCGCAAAGGGGTGGCCACAGGTGCAGGTGGTCAGAACTGGTGGTCTACTTGAAGGTCCTGGTTAAATCCAGTATTACATCTCTTAGTTGTATGATGTAGCAGCATTGACTAAACTAAAGGCATAATTTGCATACGTCAAAGAGAGTTGTTAAGCATAATGGAAAAGAGCCATGTTAAATAGGAGAGAAGATCTCATACAAGGTGATTATTCAGGGTCTCCCCTTTCCAGTGGATAATTATTTATGTTCCTTATTCCCCCTCTTCTGTTTTATCTCTCCTTTATTTTTTTTATTTTTTCTTTTAAAACCAGTCATTTATTTTCATTGTTAGTTGAAGTTGACTCATATCACCCTATGGGTTCATATTTTTCTTTTTTATTTCAGGAAAATATGAGAGTACAAACATTTTGGTCACATTTTATATCTTTGCCTCTCCCTAGCAAGGGTTAGTTAGCTGTACGTCCCTCCCCTCCACAATGCTTACTGCATCCCTCAGATGTTATCTCACCTTTCTTCTTGCTATTTTTACATTTAACAGAACAGAGAGAGAGAAAAAAAAAGAAATTCAGGTGCTGAATTTAATAATTTTTATGTTTTTAAAAGATGGTAGTAAGTAATTCAATGGAAAACATTAAACATCATATTTTTTGAATTACTGGAGGTTTTTCTAATCCATAGTCCAGAAAGCTGTATCACTACCAAGTAAGACAGAATAGTTTTTCATGTTTCCGTCAACAGTCTTTATCTATGGCAACAGAACAATTGTATCAAAGATAGGAATTGATGAAAATAGACAATTTTTATTACATTTTGCATCATTTTTATGTGGTAAATTGAAAACCAGTGAAATTCTTGGGCTAAGAAAACTTCCTAGTAAAGACTGCAACAAATATTTTCACAACCCATTTGAAATGAAAATAGAAAATTGGACATGAATTCAATTCCAATCTCTTTAAGCAAGCTTAAAATGAAATGTGTGACAACTATGACAATTTTGTTACTAAAAATAGTTATTTCTATTATGAAATTAAAATCATAGTGGAGGTTGTAGTGTGGTGCTCTAGCAATTATTTACCTGATTTTATTCAATATAAACAGGCAAACCACATACTTTTAGTGGGAAACAATTTGGTCTGGTTATCAGCCATAATCTTCATGGAATCATACTCTCAACAGATCTTCTTTTAAATAGAAAATCAAAGAGACAAGAGTGTCCTCACTTTGTCCAGTCTTTAGAGTCATAGGCTGATCAGAAGCCTATGATTTCCCTCTTGTATACACAAGATGCTGTTAAAAATTAATAGGGCCCATAATTGTGCCATAGTTGCAAAATGATTGTAGATATTTAATATATTATCACACTATAGCATATAGACAACATAGGCATCATATTTTTAGAAATGATGTTGCTTATCATAGTCACTTAATCTAATGTTTATTGATCACCGTACCATGTATGTCTGTGCTAAGCCAGGGGTCAAGAAACTAGGGCTAGTAGGCCTGCATTCCGTTTTTGTAAATAAAGATCAATTAGAACACAGCCATGCTCGCTTGTTTACATATGGCTGCTTTCTTGCTATTATGGAAATTTGGAATAGTTATCACAGAGAATGCATCACCCATGAAGCCTGAAATTTTATTATGTAGCCCCTTGCAGAAAAAGTTTGCTGACCCCTGTTTTAAGCATTGGGCATAAATGCAACAAAGGTGTTGGGAGAAGGGATTGAGAGCCTTGAGAGGCCGAGGAGGAATATTAATAGAATATTATTTATTCTATTTAGGTGCAAATACGGCTTCATGAAATGAGTGAAGCGAGAGTCGAGTCTGCAGAGATGAGTAGCATTAGACAAATGATGACTTAGAAAGAAGGGCATTTCAGGTAGAGGGAACAGCATGGGCAGAAATTCTGAGCTAAGAAGGGACTAACTTCTGCATGAAAAACAGGAAGTAAACTCACTGTCCTTGGCATGTAAAGATTAAGAAAGTGATGAGAGACAGCCTCGGGGCAAATACATCACCCCTTCCCCACTACCCCCCTCCCCAGATTGTGATAGGTTTTAGACAAAAAAGAGCAACTTCTTTGCAGTGCTTTTTTCTCATAATGTGTCTTATGAGGTTAATTGTTAGTAAGAAGTAACATTGTAAGTATGGATTGTAATGACACTATAGTGATGACATGGAAACACCAGGTTAATGGCCAAGTGTAACATAACTAAATTTGCCAAGATAATCTTTCCATGAATAAGACAAATACTTTATCATCCTCTCATGTGCCTTTCTGCCCCTCACGTCATGTTTACTTATCTACTGACAGACTATGAGAAAAGACACACAAATCCAAATTGTTTTTATTCAAAGTCATTCGTATCAGCAAAGTAGTAAAATGACAAGTGATTAGCAGTCCGGTTAGTATTTTGAGGATCCTATTACGTAGATATTGGGTATGTATACACAAACCTACAGGTTTTAAATGGCAAAGGAACATCTTGCTGCAGTTAGGTGAGCTAGTGGGTGGCTGGTGTGGGGGTGAGCAGGCCCTGACGTAGTCTGGGTTCTGCCATAGCCAGCTGTGTGACCCAGCAAGTCACTGGCTAAAATGACAGCAAGACCCTTCTCGCTCACTTTTTGAACTTAGCTCCCTAAGTCTACCCTCCCTCCCTTTCACTTCTCTTTGCAGTTAGTGACTTTGGCTCTGTGTTCTGACTCTTTGAGACCCCTAGATTTTATATCTGCTCTCGTGGACACTACTCATCGTCACAGCAGACTTTGTGTCTGGTTTCGCATAGCTGACTACACAGACTGAGATCTAACTACTCTGCATGAGAACCGTGTGACTAACCCACTATTCTTTCACATTCTGCTTTCTCCCAAGTGTCTGTTTTGGTATGGAGTCATGTTTTCTTCAGTTGTGGCGTCCTTTCATTTGGAATGTAATAATTAAGATGGATGAGATTTTAGTTCTCCATAAATATTCATTTCTCACATCATGCCTATTATTTGGATAAGGGAGGAAAAGACAGGATTCTTTGGCTTCCTATTTAAATTTCTAAATAATTTTGGCCTCTCTGCTGTTCAAAATATTCATGCCATGTGGATGCTGGTAAATAATACCAAATGGTCTGTCATAGTACAGTTGTGAGCCATTAAAGATTTGGATGGTCCCTAGGATGAAACAGCAAATATTTTGAGGTCATATAGAAAGTCCTTTACAAAGATGTTTACTCCCTTGCCAGCATTCTTCCCAAAGCCGTGTATTGCACAATAGCTAACTGAAGGAGTTTAAAAGGAATGTGAAAAATAATTTAAGACAGTATACAGTGCCTGTAAAGGTCTCTCACACTGCTTCCTCTAATTTGCTGGAAGTCCTGGTATGGTTAATGCTACTAATGAATTATAGTTGCAGTACTGAGACAGAATTGCCCTCTTGAGTGTAGTTCATTGTAATTATAAAAGAAGTGGCAGCAAAGCCCAAGTGGGATAGTCATGCTTGATTTTGGATACATTCTTCTGGATAATTCCAGTACCTAAAGAGAGGAATTCAGAGGGATTATATTAAATAGTATTCAGGTAAGGCTTTTTAGTAAATAAGGTTTTGGATGTGTTAGGAGGCCTGGAGTCTTGTGACTGCACACGGGTGTGACAGGGCCACACATGCTGACACCGTTCACCCCGTTCACGAGTGTTACTTCACTCTTCACTGCTGTGGTCCCCAGAAACACCAATTACAGGTATCGTCTGCGCAGAGAGACTCACACCTACTGCCAACGTTGTGCCTTCCCTTGGCATCTGGAGCCAAATCAAGTCAGCCAATTTCTGATAGTGAGGACACGCACCTCCGGGGGTGCGGGACTGAAAGAGATGACCACGTGTCAGGGTGACACCCTCATGGAGCAGATGCTCTCACACCACTTATTGTTGGTGTGACTCTGGAGAGTTTTGTATTTTTTGATCCTCAATTTTGTTATCTGTAAAAGTGGAGTTACAACTACTGCTCTGTTTCCTCTCAAAAGCTGCTGTTAGGGACAATTAAAATAGTATATGTGAAATTTCTTTGTTAACTTTAAACTAACATACAATTATAAAAGATTACAAGGGTTTAAGTAGATGACATTCAAATAACCTCAAGGACATAGAATTTAACATGAAAGACGAGATCAATATTCAATTTTTCATTCATTCAGTCACTGGATATTTATTGGGATCCTACTATGTGCCTAGAACCATTCTAGGTGCTGATAATAGAATAATAAACAAGGCGGTCAATGCCATAGAGCTTCTAGTGGGTTTGGGAAGAGAATTTAAACCAGAAAGCAAATAATTTTGGTGGTGCTGCCAAAATGAAATGAAGATAATACGATAGAATGGCCAAGGTGGAGTTTGGGGTCTGCTCTAGTTACGATGGTCAGGGAACCTCTCTGGCGAGGTCATATTTGGCCAGAATTGAGCACTGCAAGCAGGCCAAGTGAGAACTCAGGGAAGATAGCCAGTGGAAACAGGGAAAAAATAGTTTACATAAATTTCATACTCAAGCTTTGTCCTTAAAGAATTCATGCAGGAGATGAGGACAATTAGAGTTTGTAGAAATATTTTTAAAATACCAATGCCAAGTTCCCACCTGATTTAATTCATCTGCTGTAGGGCCTGGACAACAGGGATTTTAACAGCTCCCTGGGTGATCCTACAGTTGCAGCCACATTAAGAATCACCGCTCTGCAGGGTTGTGTAACACGCTCTGCGGCAGGAGAATGGACACTTTAGTTTTTGACCTACTTCCCTCTCCGTAAACAAGGTTTCAGACACTGCTTCAAAGTTGCACAAAACTTACAGTTGTGCGGGGTCTTTGCCCAATGCTTTGTTGAGTGGATGGGAAAGAAATGAGGCAGGGAAACCACCGTGGGGGTGAAGAAGAAAGAGAGAGGGAATGGAGAGGAGAGGAGCTCTTGAACAGTGAACAATGTTAGGCACATTCTAACACTGGCAGCATGCGGGACGATGATTTTCTGAAGATAGAAGATAGTTGGCTGAAACACATTTTGGGTTTTTACCGTAGGTAATTTTTAGATTGAAGAATATGGAGGAATCTATTTAGCCATTTTTTTCTGGAATAACTGTGATAATATTTAATAATAAAATACTGTTTAGTTCTGTTACCACAAGTGCACTAATAAACTACTTTCCATGTTGTCTTTTGTATGTAATAATATACGTATTATCTTATGTTCTAAAGAAGGGAATTCCCAGGATCATATTTTTCTTATTAATGAAACTAAGATTTTTGTGGATAGCTCTGAGTAAGTCCAATTTGAGCACATTTTCCATTATTTAATCAAAGAATTGACCAACTGATTTGTACTAGCTCCCTGGGATATTTTCTCTGGTCAGACTTTCCATTTGATTGGCTGCTCAGCTAACTGCTTGTCTGGTTTCTAACCAAGATTGTGTTTGGGCGTTTATAGATACCAAAGAAAGGGACACTTTTGAGAAGTGATGCACATGCTTGGGGAGCAGTTAGCCAATTTGAGACTGGCAGTAAAACCACTGCACATTGCCCAAAGGCTACGCAGGACCAGTGCTAGGAAACACCCTAGATAAAGTTATGCTTGTCCTCAGATGCCCTCCAAGAAACCCTTTTTATGCATAGTGCCTTTCTGAAGAGCCTGTCTTTAAAAAGTCTGTTCCACGGTTTACGGCTTGTGATCCACAGTTGAGGTCCGTCCTAGCCCTGCCGATCAGATTCCTGCAGCTGCTGAAACGAATGCCCACAAACTGGGTGGCTTGAAACAACAGAAGTTTATTCTCTCATAGTTGTGGAGATCAGAAGTCTGAAATCAAGGTATCAGAAGGGCCACACTCCCTCCAAAGGATAGAGGGGAGAATCCTCCCTCCCTTGCCTCTTCCAATTTCTGGTGGCTTCTGCATTCCTTGGCTTGTGGCTTCATAACTCCAATCTCAGCCTCTGTCTTTACATGGCCGCTTTCCTGCCTCTCCCTGTGTCTAAATCTCCTTCTCCTTTTTCTTTGAAGACACCAGTTATTGGATTTAGGGCCCACCCTAAATCCAGGATTATTTAATCTCCAAGTCCTTAACTAATTACATCTGGAAAGATCCTATTTCCAAATAAAGTAACATCCTGAGGTTCTGGGTAGATATGAATGTTGGGAGGACATTATTCAACTCAGTATAGCCCCTGAGTGGATAGCAAGCCTTCCTGCACCGTAGGCAGTTATATAGAAAATGAATTTCTTATCTGCTATGTGCTAGTTTCTGTACTGAGTGATGGACATTACTATTGTCTGAATGTTTGTGTCCTCTCCAAAAAGTATATGTTGAAAGTGAGCCCCCAAATTGATGGTATTAGAAAATGTAGGGCCTTTGAGAAGTGATTAGGTCATGAGGGTAGAGTCCTTCTGAAAGGAATTAAAAGAGACCCCAGAGACTCTGCCAGTTTCTTGATCTTGGACTTTCCAGCTTCTAGAACTTTAAGATATGAATTTCTTTTTTTTATAAGCTACTCAGTCTATGTTATTTTTTATAGCAACCTGAATCAACTAAGACAAGTGTCAGAGTTGAATTAGACACAGCACAGAAAAGAGTAAAACATAAATCATTACAGGAGAGTGTAGTCAATGTTCTGATGGAGATATGATTCCTGGGCTTTGCGGGTAAGGAGGAGAAGTGGCCTCTGCCTGGGGAATTGAGAAAGTGGGTAAGGGAGATCTTGAGAGGTCAGAGGTTTGGTCTTGGAGAAGGGAAAACAAGATTTCCAAGATAGGAAATCACATCAGGAGGTACAGAAAGATGAAAGAATATGTATGTCTGTTCAGGTAGTTCTTTCAACCCAGCTTATGAATATTGAAGGTACGGATGGGAATCTGTATTTGTAAATAGATCACCAGTGCATTTGGGGATGGCTGCTGGGGGTATATCTGTTTCATAAAAATGTTCTTCTATGGTCTTCAATTGCTCATAACCCTTATATCTGCTTTCGACCTTTATAGATAGTTTTCTGACAACTAGTCTGTGATGTGCTTCCTTAATCAGAATAATGTGCATTGTAGTGAGGGATTTGGGGAATCTTATATACAATCTTTCTTAACCTAGAATTTATACAAGTCTGGAGGTTTATGGTTGGGTATCAGGCCATGGGAACCTATTAAAGTGCCACAAGTATATTGTTGTATGCACCTTTTAATATTTGTGTGGAGAGGGGGTCCCTGGCTTCTTTAACCAGATTCTAAAAGGGCTCCATAATATCAACAAAAGGTAACAGTGATTTAGAAACCACCACATAAAACCAAACAAAGACTTTTAGATGTCACAGTAGATTATTGAGGAATGTATTTTGAGCGAGACATGCTTTAACTATGTACTGTACAGTTTACTAAGTAAATTAGTAAATTATCCAAATAATAATCAAATATAGAAATACCCTATGATATCAAGTTTATGTAGCTTTTGATTCTGCTTTTTTTTTTTTTAACAAAAATTGTTTGCAAGATTCAAGTTTAGAATGAAACGATAGACCAAACCCATGGTCGTTTTATTTTATGTCACGAGAACTTGCCACTGCAGTTTCTTATTGGGATAATTGGAAACATAAGCAATAACTCAAGCAGAGAAGAAAATTCTACTCTTGTTCTGCTGTCAGAAGAGGATGGCCTTCTGTAATGCTTTAGGTTTTATTATCTGTCCATGAGAAGGGTCTTCATTCTGATTAATAAATGTGGTAATATTGGATGCTCATATAAGTACAACCTGGCATTCCAGGAATAATAGGAGTATAAGAACAAGAAGAGAAAGGATTTTAATTTGTATGCTAATTAAGTTTCATTTGGAATTATTTAAGGAGATTCATCTCATTATGTAAAAATAAGGTATTTTATTAGCAGATATAGAAATTTAATAAAGAAATATAATTGGTATTTTGCAGTTCCTACATTAGCCAGTATGATTGCTTTAACTTTGGCTGTGAATGTTAATATGAATCTTGAGAATGTAAGGGATAGGGCTAAACTATCAAAGAAGATTTCTAACAGTGTAGCAGAGCACATGACCTGAAGAAGCAGGAAGGAAGCTGGACTAACAGGTCATGAAACAGCAGTAACTGTTGGTTATTGATACTGAGTGATCCAGGGCCCAGCCTTTGGGCTTATAACTACTTGTTCATCATATATCCATTTACTTATTCATTCACTCAATGCAGTTAGTTATATTGTCAATATAATATGACAAGAAAATCTCCTTAGTATTTACTTTAATGAAATAAATTTGGGTAGCTGTTATTTTGTCTTTCTGCATATGCTGCTTGTAGCTTCTGCTTGAATCCAAGGACTGTTTCTATACTATACACTGGCTACACTGAGGAAAATTATTTTTAGTGAGAATATATGCTATTATTGGTTTAATGTAGGCAATGGATTTGGAAAGTATTCAGGAGACCATGGTTGATGCCTACTATGGATCAAAGACTCTTAGTACACAAAGCTGTGGCATTCCAGGTGCCAAGTCACACTTACCAGCACTCCCCAGTTTTGGATATATAAAGAGTTGTTCTTTAGCTTTTGTCATGAAAGGACTCTAGCTCTCTGGATTATGTTTTTAATTCCCTTGTCATTAATCACAGTGCTAAGCACATAACAAAATTACACAACATCTATTTTAGTTAAGAGTCTTTTGGATGAAAATGGCAGAATCCCAATTCCAACAACCAGAAACAAACAAATCATTTATGTGCTTAGAAACCAAGGACAGGGTAAAGATGACATTTGGGATGAATGGCAATGGGACTTAGACAACCTCACATCAGTCTCACTTACTCTCTCTCTCTCTCTCTCTCTCTCTCTCTCTCTCTCTCTCTCTCTCTCTCTCTCTCTCTCTCTCACACACACACACACACACACACCACACGCACACACTTATACTCAACAACCCCAGCACACACATTTCTGCTTTAGTCAGCAGTTTAATCTTAACTTTGCCTGCTGCAGATGGATTCTTCTCCATGCACGGGGGATCATGGATTTTAGCATCGTCTAAGGTTATATTTTTACCATGCCCTGACCAAGGAAGATAAGAGACTCTTCTCGGGCAGTTCAAGGGAGAAAATAAAAGTTGAGGAAAACACTCTGAATGACTTAGCTTGGACCTGATGATCAAAAGTTTAAACCAAGCTCTGTGACAAAGAGGGGTGATGGAGTACTAAACTTGCCCCCACCCTGGGTCGGTGCTGGGGTGGTGAGATGTGAGACTGTAAGGCTTCAAAGAGCTTTTCTGAGCAGACAAAACAATTTTTACTGGCTACAACTGCATTCAGGTTTGTACTGATCTTAAGAATCATTGATTACATGCAGAGCCTTCTTGGCATACAAGGATGATATATAGCTTATTTTCAGATTTATAACCAAAAGACAGCACAGCAGGACAGAGCAATTCATTAATGATTGAAGTGAGCAGAATAATGCACCCCCCCCCAAGATGTGCACGTTCTAATTCCTAGAACCTGTGAATGTGTTAGATTACACAACAAAAGGGAGTTATGATTGGTAATCGAGAGATTATACTGGATCATCTGGCTGGGCCCAATAAAATCACAAAGGTCCTTACAAATGGAAAAGGACACAGAAGAGTCTGAATCAGAGTGATTCAGCACGAAGACTTAACCTGCTGCTCTGTCTTTGAAAATGGAGGACGGTGACCAAGAGCTGAGCAACACAGATAGGCTCTAGAAGCTTGAAAAAGCAAGGAAACAGGTCACCCCTAAAGCCTTCAGAGGGAATGCAGTCCTGCAGACACGTTGATTTTAAAAGCCCAGTAAAACCATTTTAAACTTCTGATTTCCAACACTGTAAGATAATAAATTTGTGGTGTTTTTAGCCACAAAGTTGTGATAATTTGTTATAGCAGTAATAGGAAACTGATACGGTGATCTTTAGAAATATTCTGTGGCATAGTCACCAGAATATATATCTCAGAATCTTTTTCTGAGTTAATTATGTATTTTTAAAAATTTTTTATAGACAATCTGAGAGTAATGTTAAATCTTATTTCTTTTACTGATAGCTTTTAAACTATAGGCATAAAATGGAGAGAGATTAGCTGAGCCGTGAGTTCCTTTTTGACTCTCCCCTTGCTTCATTTTAAAATAATGGAAACTAGTTTTTAAACACAACTTTATATCTTGCCTTTTACACTTATTTGATCTTACAATTTATTCCATGTTGTAATACAGGCTTGATACATTGTTTTAATAGTTATATACTGTATTATTTTGACCAAGCATAATACGTATCATTATTCCATCATTACTCCATTATCCTTTTTAAATGGCCCATGAACATAATTACAAGATTTCAGTATTATGGTCTGAATTTTTTTTCCTCTTTCTACATTATAATTCCAAGCTGTAGTTTTGGATGCACATCTTTATCTAACATAGATAAGCAGGGTCACATTTTGCAGGGCCTACATTTTGGGAGTTCTTTTTAATAAAGTGAATTCAAAATTGCAAGTACAAAGTTAGTTAAGGTGAATACTAATTTAGGATGAAAAGGCAATCAACACAAATTACATTTTTTTATAGCAGACAAATACCATAAACATCACAAGATCTAGAATATGATGTAGTTATAATTTTACACATCTGTTGTAAACGGCTCTATATACTTCAAAATTGTTTTTTTTTCCTTAAGCTTCCGAAATGTGGGCTGCGCGTTGTAAGATGCATATAATTTTATGACTTGATATCTTGTCTTACATTTTCATGACCCAATAGGGCTATATGAGTATTCCTAGAAGTCATTTCGTTGTTATACCCTGAAAAGTCATGGAAATGACTATCTCTAATCCCACTAATCCCACTATCCCACTAATCTCTAAGGAAATGTTTCCTCAAGTTAACTTCCCTTGACTGAATCTCAAAAGTACCTGGAGCCATGCCAGCGTCACTTGATACAAAGAAGAAAGGTGGCCCATGGACGTCGGAATAGAAAGAGAGAGTCAGTTGTCTTAATCGATTCAGTTAAAATTTCTCATTTTTGAAAAATTTCAAAAATATGTATCACCTATTGCCGGGGTCCTCCTCAGTGCCAGGGACCCCATCCATGAATAAATCTGAAGGTCAATTGCTATAAGCTCCATGGTAAATGTGCCTCTCTCTTTAATAATTGATACTAAAGGACCTTACCTGAGGCTGTACCCAAAGTAGAGAACAGAGAGTTTCTATGTCCTGACTGTCATCAATTTTCTACCTTTCCTCTCCAAAATAATAATAAGCAAATTATTTGGGAAGGTAGAACAGGTTCTGTCATTGAACCCGTCTTTGTATCACTGTATAAGGTGAAGGCTGTCTGTGACTGTTTATGATGGTCTCCCAAAGGACTGTGGACACCTTTATACCCTGGCAGCTTTCTGTTTCATGATGCTAATACCATAAGCATTCTTCGGACCTATTAACAGAAAAAATACCTGTTTAAATAAATAGCTTTGTACAAGTGGGTGCCTCCAGCCCAGGCATCCTTCCACTTCCTGGGCGTGTGTGGAATTAGAAATGTCTGCCACTTTATCAGCTTGCAGATACATTGTTCTGATCTGGAAGTGTATAGCCTGGGGCCTCAGTGTTTCCATTTTTGTTTATTTGTCATACAGAACGTCAGTTCTCACCTGAACCCCTTGCAGACATTCCAGCAAAATGAAATCATGACCTTGAGCATTAGTTTCACAGACTACAAAAAGCTAGACTTTTGGTTATAGAAATTCAGAGTTAGAGTCCTCCTAACTATTTTTGCCTCACTTGAAAACGGATAAGGAAGCTGATCCATCCTAGATTGATGTTAAGCCTAAAATGAGCTTTGCATACACCTTGAAAAGAGTTCCCATACTCTAGAGTTTTTATTCTACCTTTTAAAATGCTCTTGTCCATCTCTTCACAAGACTTTGGAGACAGGAGGTTTTCAGTCCTAATGCATTGGAATGAAGATCATACCAAAAGAATGCTTGCTCAAAAATTTTCGTCTCAAAAAGACTTCTCCTGGGAAAAGGCAGACCTTTATCTTAGTCAGAAGGAAATGAGACTGTTGGCAATGACAAATTAAAGTATGAAGGGATAATTGAAATAAGGAAATGGAAATGTTTGGACTTCTATCCCCAAAGCCTGGATCAGACAATGAAATATGCCAGAGGCAGCATAGATTTAAGTGAAGATATGCACCCTCAGGTCAAGGGCCAAGGATGGTGGAGAGCAAAGAGATATAATAGAAAAAAAGGAAATGGGAGGAAGTGTCTTAATATACTTAAGACAATGGTGTATTAATAAGCCGGCAGAGGTTATGTTTTCTATTTCTTGTGTTTTCTTTGCCTTCATGGGGCATGGGTTTGTACTAGACCCTTAAGTGTTGATTGAATTAACCTTTCCCCATATGCAAAAATCTATCTGTATGATTAAACTTTTATTCTTACGCAGTGTTCTTAATGTTAGATAGACTACTAGTAATAGTAGTTAACATTTGTTGAGTGCTTATACAGTTCTAGGCACTGTGCTAAGTGCTTGATGTATCTCATTTAATATTTTCACCAACCTCATGATAGTGAATATCATGATTATCCTGACACAGCTGATAATAGCATCTGTTTGTATAAATTCATTCTTTGCTATTTCCATCAATATCATTCCAGTCTAGGTTCTTGTTTGCACCCTTCTCTCTGCCTAGAATATCCACTGACACCTTGGATGCTTGGGGAAATCAAACTTCACATGTAGATGTAATCATGTTTGTTCTCTTCCATGCTACAACTAAACCTGTGCACGCTTTTAATTTTACATGACATCACTTTGCTATAATTACTTGCTGACGTTTGTCCCTCATATTGTTAGCTCCATGAGTAGTGGTGTTTTTTTTTTTTTTTGTATTTCTAGAATCTAGAATCTAGTGAGTGCTTGACTCAGAGTAAAGAGTGATGATTTTGTAAAATCAATGACCGCATCAGTGCACAGATGAATCCAGTATCTCCTCTTTCAGATCTGCTGTTCTCAACCCCTGGGCCGCAGCCTGTGGCCTGTTAGGAAACAGGCTGCACCTCACTGCCTGAGCTCTGCACCCCCCCAACCCACAGCACCCTTCCCACCCCATCCCCGATCCGTGCCCAGTCCATGGAAATATTGTCTTCCGTGAGACTGATCCCTAGTGCCAAAAAGGTTGGCGACAGCTGCTTTAGGTAAGTGATCGTGTATAAGTAATTACAGAACTGGTTCTAAGCGTGGATTCTTACGTAAACAGCAATGAATAGAAAATCTTTATTTCATTTAACATAGGGCCTCCATCTTATGGGTTTAGTCTTAGGATCCTGAAAAAGAAAATTGAATACGGAATGAGGTTGGGGTGTGTGTGTGTGTGTGTGTGTGTGTGTGTGTTTGTGTGTGTGTGCCTGTAGTTGTGACCTAATACCAAAGTCAATAACAGATAATATGGGAACTTTTCATTATTTATACCTCCTTTCTCTAATTGAGAATAGATTATGTTTACATTTTGCATACAGACAAAATTTAAATTCATTAATAACGTGTAATTTTTGGAAATCACTGACTCTTGTTAACATTATTAGGATGGATGTTATTCTTCATTTAAATTTTATGTTTTAACCTTTCCTTTCAAAAATAACTTGCTACGAATTTTTATATACTAAAAAATAATTCAATCTTGTTTATTAATATAATTTGATCTTGTGACAAAGTGAACTAATTTTGAGTATATATTCAACAACTTGTAAGAAATTTTCAGAGGTTGCCTCTTAGATGATTCTAGGTAATAACTATCTACTGTTTTCTCTAAAAGTCATAAAAAAGTTTGCAAAATGAAATCAAGTCTCAGATTTTCTTATACTGAAATTAGTTTCTTATTCTTACCCAAATATCTAATGTACAGTTCTCTTTTATTTCTCATTCCACATGGAGAAACATTGTCATTATTTTTATAAAAGGCTTATAAATAGCTACTCCTTCATGTATGCCTCCCATACAAATCCCTGACTAGATAATTTTATAAAATTATAAAACCCAGGTCTCCCGTTGACTTTCATCTGAGGACAGGCAATGGGTTCACCTGTGAGTCACTGTAGTTCAAAGATGTAAAGAAATCTCTTGTAATCACACTTAACCTTCACATAGCGTGGATTTAAAGGGAGAGGCATGATTTAAAAATGGAAAATTAACAAATGACCTTTCTCCTTCACATTAGGTGAGATCATCAGGGCAGTGTAGTAAATAGTCTGATTTTAGAACATTTTCAAGGGATGAAAATTTTTTTGAGTACATACTCTAGCTTTCTGGACCTATTTTAAATCTCATTTTAAAATACCCCATTGCTTAAAACAAGTAAAGGAACAAATTTTGTAAACATTCCATTAGAGTGGCTAAACATGACGCCCCCACCCCAGTCTATTTAAGATAGCAATATATACAGTCCTTTGTAGTCATTCAGAGCTGGAATTTGTACAGGGTGACCCAGAGCTACCAGAATTCCTAGAGATATTCCTAAGTATGTCCTAGAGAGGTTGCTTTGGACAGTGAGAAGAAATCTGGGTTTGTTGGGCTTTACTCACTCCACTCCTGCTTCTTCTGGGTAAAATTCACTTATATATGTTTTATATAGCAAGGATCTATTCATAATTTTATTTGGAATAAGATGTTTCTGCTGGTTTCTTTTTGTTGTTGTCCAAATGTGGCAATCTTTGCTTTAGTGAAAGCCAATATCATTACTTCCTGAATCACATCTCCGTGCAAACCACTTGTCTCTAGATAAACATTTATGTACTATACTCCAATAACTATAATCAGGATACAGATTTACCTGGGGTTGGTCATGGATTGAGACCAAAAGAAAAACTGAGGTCTAATAAAATGAAGGGGAGAAGAATTCAGTGAGCATCTGTGCTTTCTCTTTGCCCAGTCCTGACACTCTGCTGGCCGCCCCTCTGCATCCCTGTGAAGTGAGTGACTTTATTATAGACAAGTAGGCAGGAGAGCCCACCCAGAGTCAAGGATGTCTTTCCCTTCAAATTCTGCTCCCTGCAACCAGCTGGAGCCGCCCACAGATTCCCTTTGTTGATAAGTGCTTCAGGAAGGTAAGGGAGAACCTCCCCAGCAGTGGGCTGCAGATGTACTAAACCGCAGCAGAATTCATGATGCGGCTAACATTTACCTTCCCTTTTGTAGGGGGTGGAAAAAGATATTTTTTATAGTAATAAGGTACAATCTGTGAATCCTACCGTATACCAAATTAAAAGAGGTTCTGCCGGTACAGCATTCCGTGGAGAGAAGAAGCAGGTAATTATTCAGAGATAATGCTTCTGAAACAGAGTGTTGTCACTGTATAATGGTCCCCTGCTGGTAGATAAATGCAGAGGCAAAGGCAGTATATTTATTTTTTAAAGCAAGAGACATTTTTTGGCGATGCGATTGCAGCTCTTGCAATTACCTTTCCTGTTTTATCAAATGAAAGGTTGTAGATGTAATCATTATGCCTGATGCAGGACTAGTGTCACAAAGTGACAAAAATAAATGCAGTGGCAGTGGCCCTGCTGTGTACAGATTGACTTAGTAAACTCTCTTGGCACAGACTTTAACCATTGAAGAACTTTTTAGTTATAAATGGGTAGATTCTTGATTTACCCTCTCAAATTTCAAATTAGTTATGTTTGTGCCAGTTAAGACTTAACATGTCTTTGCTTTGTTGATGAAAAGTCAGCTAGCCAGTAACATATGAGATGACAGATTTGATCTCAAGGGATGACATGGCTTCATCTACAGATTAAGGGTTAATTCTTTGTGTCTGATCTACATTTATTTCCCACCTGTATATTTAAATTCTGTCATTATATGACTCTTTCAGTTGATAGTTCCATGGAACATGGTAAGTTGGTTTTAACTTCACACTGAGATCTGGTTTTAGGGACACAATGTGCATTTCAGTGATTTCTTTGCCATCACTTCTGGTACTGTTGTGCTTGATTCTTCTTGGAGAAGACCCATAATTCTTAGATTAGATATAATTCATCTTCCAGTGATTTTTTATTCATTTCCTCTGCATTTTTAGAAATATTTGTTGAGTTTGTATTCCAAATTACTCGTTGGGTCTCCCCTTGTAAGTGCTGATCTTTATTGTTTTCAATGGAGAATTTTGAATTTTGAATTGGAGAATTTTGAATTTTACAAGTGTACTTTTATATTCTTATATTCTTTCTCGTCTGCTCCCTTTCAATCTTAGTTGGCTCGCTTTCTCTCCATATGGCTGTTTTTTGTTATTGTTTAATTAAAGCTATGTCTTCTTTTCTTTTGCAATCAATAAAGAAAAAAACTTCTTTTAGTGTTTCCACTAAAATAGTTTCAGAAGCCTATGTTTCCTTGAATTCAACTTGTTGCTCTGCTGGTTCTGTGGTTAGTCTTATACTTCAACTGATAAGACATAGCTCAATCACTCTATTCTCTTCTTAGAGATGGACAGTGCCCATTGGTTAGTTAAAAGTTCTGAAACATCCTGCAGTAAGAAAATATTTTAACTCTGTCCTACCCAATATCTCCTAAAATTAATTGATCCTGGAACTTTTTTCCCCCATGAAACACCTCACAGAGCTAATGTTTCATAAAATCATACTTGACTATGAATGGTTAAAATATGTGGTCTTATAACAGCAAATAGCACAAGAAATCCTTTATTGTTATGATTATCCACTAGTACTCATCTTCACTTTAAGGCCAATTAATTTGATTTTATATTAAGTTACAGTTTCTTTACAAATGAAAAGAAATTGTGATACAGAGTTTCCCAATTTTTTTTTCTGGTAATGTAAAAAATAATATGTAGATGTTAATTCTATATCTTATAGTTCTTTAAATGAGAAGGAAAATCACTGAATGAGGTTTTTATGGACACATTTTCGGACACCTACACAGAGAACTGCAGAAGAGAAGTGTAAACACATTTACCATGCATGTCCTACTATCATAGATCTTGTTGAAATATTGCAAAGGAGTGCTAAAAGATGTCAAATTAACTAATTACAGGATGTGAAATCATGTTTTTGCCTAAATTTGCTAATTAAAGAACTCTGTTGTGTGCGTGAGGGGTTATTGCAAAATGTCAGTAAGACTTTTTTTGTGTATCACAAAAATTACACTCCATTATTTTATCGCTACATAGACTATGAAAAGATATTTATACAAAAGTATATAAAAAATGAAAATGAAGAGGTTCTTCAAAGCTACAGCTGTATGTCAAGGCAAGCCAATGAGGAACGGAAACCTTTCAACAAAGGGTGCTGGAACAATGGAATAAATATTTGAAAAAGAATCAATGTCTTATAAAAAGACTATTAAGAAAATACAAAAGAAAGTTATACATGAAATAAAAATATTCTGAATACATATATCTGACAATAATTTATAGTTATACAATAATTTATATCTAACTGAACAATAGAAAGGAATAAATTACTTATATATACAAGAATGTGGATTCATTAATACAACTTTTATTTTATGACCACTCATCAAAAAGTGACCAATTTGGGGGGGAAGATAAATATTTTCTTTCTTTGCCTGAGTTTTCCTCAGAAGAGACTATCAGGTGTTCAAGTTTGGGAGTAAGAATGTTGTTCTTCTATTAATAAAACAGCACTTCAGAAGAGACCTCCTGAGTCACAGACTAAGTTCAGCCTTCAGTTTAATTTCTCCTGGTGACACTGCTTTTATGTAATAATTGCTGTTGATGCCAGAGCAGTGGTTTCTCAAACCTTAATGTGCATCAGAGTCACATGGAGTTTCAGAGGCTGCTGGACTGGAGCAGAGCCTGAGAATGTTCATTTCTAACAAGTTCCCAGGTGATGCCGACCCTGCTGGCTCAGGAGCAGAGGAGCCTGTGAGATAATGGTGTTTCTGGGTAGTGGTGGAAGAGCCGAGAAGAATGGTGGATCTCATGATTTGTAGATTTGTATTTCAAAGAGCACATGAATAACAGAGTAGGGTGAGATCACCTGCTGAGTCCTGCTCTTTGAGGTGTATCACTGATTTGACTATTGTCTGTGTTATTTTAAGCTACTTTAAGCACCTTATGGTGATTTTACCCACTTTGGGCCCAAATTGACTGTTTTCATATCTCCTTGCCTTGAGGAGAAGCAATCTTGAAATGATGAACTAGATCAAGGAGGGTTCACATATTTGTTTGGAGTCTCCTAAATGATCTAGCATTAAGCTTTCCAAAATGTATGCGTGTTATTAAGCCACGTTGATGATGTATTGAAATAGATGGGATGGTGTGGTAGATTTTATGACCAATTCTTTCTTCCATGCATGTTGCTACGTGACTTACATTGCCATATGGGGTAGAAGCAGTTATGGGGGATACTACCCTATCTGAAAACTAGCCTAGTCCTGTGAGTTGTCTTGGCCAAGAACTCCCATTTGGAATGTGAGCATGACAGTTCTGAACAGAAGCTCTGCGAGCCCTCCCGTGGTTCCTTAACCCTCTTGCACTTTCTTTTCTGCTGTAAAAAACAACATGTCAGAGGTAGCAACTGTTCCTTCAGTCAGGATAAGAAAAACACTCAGAGAAGAATTGCAGCCCACATGTAACTTGAGCAAGAAACACATATTTGTTACTATGTGTCAGTAAGACTTTGGGGTTATTCTTATAGCAGAATCTAAAGAAAATTGGCAAATACTTTATACCTCCTACTTGATGCCAAGTATTGGACTAGATTAATTATGTATATTATTTATATTAGTCATCACAATAATCCTAATGGTTATATATATTTTTTTCAAATTATAGGGAAGGAAATAAGTTTTACAGAGAGTTGTCTGTACTAATTCTGGTAAGAGATTTCTTTCAATTGCACCATGGTGTGGTAAGGCATAAAATGGTGAAATACAAGTAATAATATTATGTATGAGGATATAACATTTTAATCCCAATATCTTAATGAATGGGCAGAATTAATGCAACCATATATAATAGCAGAACCTCCTTCTTCACTGTTGGTTTTTCTATTAGAATTTGATTGAATACGTTTTTAACTACTGAAACCAAAAACTTCCAGTTAAAAATCTTTACTCTGCAAAACTCTGAGTATAATTTAATTAGGTTTCTTGGAGTAGATAGACCGAGATTTTGATGTTTGAAAGATGATAGACTCCAATAGGGAGAACGGCTGGGAAGACGACGTTAGCCTATTTAAGAAGTGTTTAGTTGAGTAAACCGACATGATAACAGATCATTGGTATTTTGGTTGCTAATGAGGCAGTAAATTAAAGCTTCATAGGAGATATGATAAAGGCCTTGACTTACAAGTTTTGTGCTTAGGAGACTTGCTGTAATGATGAGATTAAGTTTAGGGGTATACAAGGTAAGCTACTTTCCCATTAAGATAGAAATATCTATTACAATAACAATAACAAACAAAAATCTATTACAATAACAATAAAGTTATTACAAGAGGAAAGATTGGAGAATCCACTGGGCTAGTCATTTAGCGCTAGCTTTCTCAAATATTTCATTCATTCCTTAAAAAATGTTTATAGTACACCTACTCTGTGCTAAGTGTGCCAGGTGTGTGTTGTATGCAGTAAATACAACAGATCTCACAAATCTCTTACATTCTGGTGGGTAAACAAACAATAAATAAAGGCATAACCTTTTGGAAATCATAAATACAATGAAGTAAAATGATAAGAGAATAGGGTTTCGAGTGTCACTCTTTGCAGGGCACAGGGATGGTATTTGCAGGAGGAAGAGGGCCAGATGGGATGAGCAGAAAAGGGTCCTGATGTTTGATTTGAGACCTGAATGAACTAAAAAAGCACATGTATCCTTTGAATATCAGAAAAAGATGTGTGTGTCTGTGTGTCTCTGATGTTGGGCTCCTTTTAATTAGTTTTATAGACAGATATGCTCAATTTGAATTTTAATTTGTTTTATTTCTTCTTTCCCACTGATTACATGACATGAAATTTTTTTTTTTTAGTTTCAGAATATTACAGAGGTACACACATTTTGGTTATATAATATGCTTTTGTACAGTTTGAGGCAAAGTTATAAGTGTGCTCTTCACCCAGATAGTGTGCATTGTACCTGTTAGGTATGAATTTACCCATCCTTCCTCTACCCTCCTAAAATTCAATGGATTTCCATTGAATTTTACTTCCATATGTGCACGTAAGTGTTGATCTGTAAGAATTCTGGAAGAAAATGTTGGAAAGACTCTTATAGATAGCAGCCTAGGCAAAGAATTTATGAAGAAGACCCCAAAGGCAATCACAGCAACAACAAAAATAAATAAATGGGACCTGATAAAATTAAAAAGTTTCTGCACAGCCAAGGACACAATCTGTACAGAAAATAGACAACCTACAGAATGGGAGAAAATATTTGCATGCTATATATCCGATAAAGGGCTGATAACTAGAATCTATATAGAACTTAAGAAAATTAACAAGAAAAAAATCAAACAACCCCACTAAAAAGTGGGCAAAAGATATGAACAGAAACTTTTCAAATGAAGATAGACTAATAGCCAACAAATACATGAACAAATGCTCAACATCTCTAATCATCAGGGAAATGCAGTTCTAAACCACAATGAGATACCACCTAACTCCAGGGAGAATGGCCCTTATCAAAAAGTCCCAAGACAACAGATGCTGGTGTGGATGCAGAGAGATAGGAACACTCATACACTGCTGGTGGGACTGCAAACTAGTACAACCTCTGTGGAAAGTAGTATGGAGATAACTCAAAGAGTTAAAAGTATACTTACCATTTGATCTCTCTCTCTCTCTCTCTCTCTCTCTCTCTCTCTCTCTCTCTCTCTCTCTCTCTCTCTCTCTCTCTCTCTTTCTCTCTCTCTCTCTTTAGCTTTCTGGGCACGTCTTAACTGTAACAGCTATACTGGGAACATGTTAAGTTGTATATTATATAGTCAAAAGAAAATGAGAATGTACAATTATCTGGGAAGTTTCATATCACTCATACAAACATATTGAAAAATAATTTTTGTTGCCTAAATTATCTGGGCTGCCTCTAGAAATAGGAGTTCCTCAAGCTTTTGTGGTACAGAATATCCTATGGAGCAAATTATTTAGTCACATAGCTATTTTCACTCCTGCCCCCCCCTCCAAAAAATCTCAAATAAATGAAAATAAAACACATGTTAAATACGTAGATAAGTAAACCAAATAAAAGAACCAAAAATAACATCTATTTCAATATAGAATGAGTAAGAATATGATCTCTGAAATAAACTCCAGTTTTATCATAAGCAAATTATTCATGTTAGTCACAATGATATTATTCTATGTCAAACAGTTGTATGAAGTAAAAAAAATAGTCTCAAAGTTTATTAAAGAAAATATAATTGTGTTGTCTACTAATAGGGTAAGGTATATATAAAATGACCCTATTTCAGTTAGCACTGCTGTATATATACTTTATTGATCTTCATGGTGAAAGCAGAAGACACCCCTTAATTTGAATGTGCTGAGGTAGAGGAGATTAAATGCACAGCTCTTTTTTTTAATTTCAACATATTACGGGGGTACAAATGTTTAGGTTACATATATTGCCTTTGCCCCACCTGAGTCAGAGCTTCAAGTGTGTCCATCCCCCAGACGGTGCGCACCACACCCGTTAGGTGTGAATATACCCACCCGCTCCTCCCTCCGTCCACCTGCCCGACACCCGATGAATGTTATTACTATATGTGCATTTATGTGTTGATCAATTAATACCAATGTGCATTTGAGTTAGCTTCAATAACAAGTGTAAACCTGAGCCATATAGGAGGCAGTTGTTATATATGTCTAAAGATGGTAATGTTTGAT
>CAUYRT010043191.1:0-12557 GCA_963574885.1 Lepilemur ruficaudatus | reverse complement strand
GCCTAGCTCACAGCAACCTCAAACTCCTGGGCTGAAGCGATCCTTCTGCCTCAGCCTCCCAAGTAGCTGGGACTACAGGCATGCGCCACCATGCCCGGCTAATTTTTTCTATATATGTTTAGTTGGCCAATTAATTTCTTTATGTTATTAGTAGAGATGAGGTCTCGCTCTTGCTGAGGTTGGTTTCGAACTCCTGACCTTGAGCAATCTGCCCGCCTCGGCCTCCCAGAGTGCCAGGATTACAGGGGTGAGCCACCGCGCCGGCCCTTGGGAAGCTTTTAAAGCCACATTTGTCTGGGCCTCAATGCATATCGACTGCTTCCGTCTCTGAGAATAGGCAGAATCCCAGGCATGAGGATTTTTAAAAAGCTTTCTCAAGTGGTTCTAATATGTGTTCTTGGTTAAGAACTTGTGCATTAAGATCACCCATCTCTTTTGTTTTAGTATTCACTAGACGGCCTTCTGCCGGTGGTTTGGTTTTCCCTGTGGAACTTCTTTCATAGGGCAGAATGTATAGAACAATTAGTTTAAATAGGTCGCATTTGTAGGTCAATACATTTTCATTCCTACTTATTCAATATCTTAATTTGGTTAGTATGAATCATTTCTCTAGAGCTTTAGCATATTCAGGTTTATGAACATGAAAAGCTGTGGACTAGGCCCTAGGTCTGTGGTCCTTTGATGACCTCCCCAAGTTGTAGGCATTTTAGCAGACCTAATCCAGAACAGCCAGCAACTATCTCTTTCCTCACATATGTCCAGTAATATATAATAAATATCAAAGAGTTCCTAGTACTTTTAATTCAGTGACTTTATTAAATATTGCTATATTCTGGCAACTTTAAGTCCTTTGTACATAATATTTTACACTACAGGATTCACTGCCCTTAAGGTGTTTCTAGTGTTACTAAAGAGGGAATGCAACACACATGAAAACATTAAGGAAATATAAATACAGCTGACCTTTGAACAATGCAAGCCCAACTCCTGTGCAGTTGAAAATCTATGTTTAACTTTTGACTCCCCAAAAGCTTAACTACGAATGGCTTGCAGTTGACCAGAAGCCTTACCAATATCAAACAATTAACACATATTTTGCGTGTCATATGTATTATATACTGTATTCTTACACTAAAGTAGGCTTTAGAAAAGAAAATGTTATTAAGAAAATCATAAGGAGGAGAAAATTTATTTACTGTTCAATAAGTGGAAGTAGGTCATCATAAGGGTCTTCACATTGAGTAGGCTGAAGAGGAAGTACAGGGATTGGTCTTGCTGTTTTAGGGGTGGCAGAGGCAGAAGAGGTAGAGATAGAAGGAGAGGTAGGCACACTTGGTGTAACTTTTACTGAAAAAAATCCAAGTATAAGTGGACCCATACGGTTCAAACCTGTGTTGTTCAATGGCCAACTGTGTATCATTAACTGATCAGTTAAAGAATGTCAAAACTGAAATATATTGTGTAACCATAAAGGTTAAGATTCAATGCAAAAAAAAAAAAAACAAAGCCCTGATTTGCACTGGTCCTCAAGTATTATAGGATTGGGATAATTGGGCAGAATAATGAGACAACATTCCAGACAGGGGGTATAAGTTGAACAAAGTTTCAAAAACAGTGATAACTCTGATAAATGAGGGAAAGAATGAGGTCTGCCAATCTTAGGATTTTAACATAAAAGATGATACAATCATTAATAACTATAATCTCTAGTTATGTGTTCAGATGTCAGCTTGGCAATTTTGGAGGGTGAATTTCAGAGGGCTGATAATCACCTTACAATAAATTTATGCTAAACTATTGGTAAAATAAAAAGTATTATTGTAAGTAAGAACAAATTTCTCTGTTAACTTCTTGGTGAAATTGTTCCTTCTTATAGAAGAAATGGATAAGATTAAGTGAACTATTATGCTTGGTTTTAAATGTTACCTGGGAGGTGTTTTATGAAGTCCCCAAATCAAGAGAGAAAAGTAATAGAGAAGGAAGGAGAAAGAGTAAAAAAGGTATTGGTGTTGCAATATGTCAGGGCTTTGGAGAGGACAGATTTTGTACCACTGTATGCCTTTTATTTCCTACTTCTTTCTTTGCCCACAAACCCCATAGTTATACATGGGAAATAATGCTGCACATGTAGGATGAATGTAGCAGGCGTTAGGAGACTGCGTTAGAGGTGCTCTGTAAGAAACTCAGTAGGATGCATGTTACTTTTTTCAAAAATGATCAAATTGTGACCTAAAAAGATTTACCTAACAGCTTGCACTTTTAAGATAGCTATTCATCTTTACCTCCCCCCCAATTTTAGCATTTTTTCTCCTAATTAAAAAAATGAACACGAGCCGGTATTAACAATCATCATTTTCAATAGGAAAAAGAATGTAACTCAATTTGTGATGACAATGAAGAAAGGAGTCTATACAAAGGCTTGCTAAATGTGTTTCCGGCTGATTATAACCCTCCCCAGTTTACTGAGAAGGAGTCAGGAAAACTACAGGTGCTCTTAAAGCTCTTAGCAGTTATCCACGAACTTCGACCTACTGAGAAGTAAGAGATCAATATAATAAACTTCTTATAAGTGCTCATGTAATTTTAGTTTGCACCTATGTTCTTACTCCCCCTTCCCCCTTTTAAATAAGAAATCATTAAAAATAAGGTTTTTTTCTTCTTTGGGAGCATGGTCAGTTCAGCTCCCAGTATTTTATAAACTTGTAATTAACGATGTTATCTATAAGTTTGTATTTAAAAATACCTAGTGATGTCTTCTGATATATAACACAAGTTGTGTCTCAATCTCTTTGAGAATCCCTTTTTCTTTTACTATTTCTTAAATCTTGTTATGCCTCAGGGTTTTCTCTTTAACCATCTCACTCTCAACACCCTTCATGAGTGATCTCTACTCCCCATACTTCCAACTATCACTTTTATAATATTGATTTCAAATCTGTATCTAGTCCAATCCTCTCTTCTAATTTCCACATCCTTATTTCTGTTTAATGGACATCTAAATCTATCTTAATGTCCTGTTGGACTTCAAGCTTCACATGTCCAAAAGCAGCTTCATCATTTTGTCATTGCAAGCTTGATCTTTTCCCATTATTCCTTGGCTTGATGAATGGTACCATAATGTAAGCAAAACCTCTGGAAGTTATTCTAGTATTCTAGACTGACTTTTCTTCTTTACTTACCCAACATTGTTAGTCACTAAATTCTATTGATTTTCTTTCTTCCTTTTTTTTTATTTGAAGCTCAAATTCTTTATTCAGTTTACCAGACCACTAGTTAAATAATACATGATTCCCAGTTATACTGATGGGAAATTCAGCTCTATATATTGCCAGATACCCTGGGGGCAGAGTGACCAGGACATGCTTACCTCCAGTTTTGTTATTAGATCTCATGACAGTTTTTTTAGCCACAGCTGCATAGTTTCTACACACTTTCTCTTATGGGATTGGAGAAATTGTAGCTGTCGGGAGAAGTTCCCAATCTTTATTCCCTTTTTTTCCCTTAAATTTTGAAATATTAAGGAGGAACAAATGTTTTTGTTACATGGGTGAATTGCTTTCAGTGTGCCTGTCACTGGAGTAGTGTACCTTATACCTGATAGGTTAAGTTTTTTGTTTTTTTTTTGAGACAGAGTCTCACTCTGTTGCCTGGGCTAGAGTGCTGTAGCGTCAACCTAGCTCACAGCAACCTCAAACTCCTGGGCTCAAGCAATCCTTCTGCCTCAGCCTCCCAAGTAGCTGGGACTACAGGCATGCGCCACCATGCCCGGCTAGTTTTTTCTATATATTTTTAGCTGGCCAATTAATTTGTTTCCATTTTTAGTAGAGACAGTGTCTTGCTCTTGCTCAGGCTGGTTTGGAACTCCTGACCTTGAACGATCCTCCCGCCTCTGGCCTCCCAGAGTGCTAGGTTTATAGGTGTGAGCCACCGCGCCGGCCTAGGTTAAGTTTTTAATCCCTCCTCTACCTCCCTCCCTCCCCTCTTCTTAGTTTCTAATATCTTTTACACTACTATTGGCCATGTGTACCCATCTTTTAGCTCCCATCATTTAGATCCTGTGGCCTGCTGTACTGGATGGCAGCTTGGATAGCAGTGACAACAGGGGTGACCACTGGGGGAGTGTGGAGTCCTGAGATTCTCTCCTCTGTCCCTTCCCCATGTGCGGGTGTCTTCCCTGTGTACCTCTGATTCCTCAGAGTGGGTCACTTTTCTTCCCTCTCCTTCACTTTGGATGCCTCCTATTGCCTCTCTGTTGATTCCCAGTACTCTTTCTTAAACGATGGATCTGAAGGTGAATGTCCACTTACCACTTTCAATCCACTCTGTGAGAGTGGTACATCCACCATTTTGGCACCTCATGCGTCTTTCTTGCTTTAGATTTTATTTCTTTTCTTTGTTTCTGTTGTTCTCTCTCCCCCCACTTTTTTTTTGAGACATAGTCTTGCTCTGTCACCTCGTGCAGTGGCATCATCATAGCTCATTGCGACCTCAAACTCTTGGTCTCAAGTGATCCTCCTGCCTCAGCCTCCCCCATAGCTGGGACTACAGGTGTGCTCCACGATGCTTGGCTGATTTTTTTCTCTTTTTAATAGAGACGGATCTCTCTCTTGCTCGGGCTGGTCTCCAGCTCCTGAGCTCAAGTGATCCTTCCGCCTTGGCCTCTCAGAGTGCTCATTACCGGCATGAGCCACTGCGCCCAGCCTTGATTTTATTTCTTAATCTAAGGAGTCCATTCCTTTCTTTCTGGTACCATGATTTTTGTTTTGATTCTTAGAATTACTGATTTGGGTTATGATGATCTCTTATAAACTACTTCCCTCTTACTTTCGACCCCATTGCATACTCAACATTGCCCTGAATTATATTTCTAAAATATAAATGTGAATATGTCACTCCTTTTCTTAAAAAGTCATTCAAAGGCTCCCAGTTGTCTTCCAGAAATTTCTAAACTCTTTAGCATGTTTGGCAAGACTATTTGTTATATGCCTAATGCCTCCCTTTCCACCCTTATCTCTTACCACTCCTTCACATTTACCATGTAGTCCAGTCATACCAAACTACTTGCAGAATCTGCAATTTGTCCTACTTCTCGCCCTCTGCCCTTACATGTTGCAGGTTCCCGTGCCTGGCTTGTCTCCACTTCTCATTCTCTGGTCAACGTATTTTCTTTGCTGAGACTCAGTTTAAATACTTTCTCCTCTTGGAAGCCCCCTGCCTCTGATTAAGTTGGATGTCCCTCTCGTGTACTCCCATAGCATCCGGCACCTACCTCTAGTGGAACACTTCTCACATATTTTATTAGGTAATATTTTATATGTGCAAAAGAACATGTGTAATGTATACATGCAGATTGTGACCCAGTTTAAATCTAAGAGTGTAGACTTACTTAGAATTGTGTTTGCATCTTTTTTTCTTTTTCTTAACTGAATCTTTTTTTTCCTCTTTTGAGGAAAGGATAGGCAGTGATTGTTGGATAAGAGATAATGAGTGAAAAGAGTTTTATTTTATTTATTTGTTTATTTTTTAGTGACAGCGTCTTGCTCTGTTGCCTCACTGTGGAGTGCAGTGGCATGATCACAGCTCACTGCAACCTCAAATTGCTGGGCTCCAGTGATCCTCCTGCCTCAGCCTCCTGAGTAGTTGGGAGTACAGTTGCGCCCCACCACACCTGTCAAATTTTTCTATTTTTTTTTCTTTTAAGAGATAGGGTCTTGTTATGTTGCCCAGGCTGGTCTCAAACTTCTAGCCTCAAGCAGTCCTCCTTCCTCGGTCTCCTGAAATGCTGGGATTACAAGTGTCGGCCACTGTTCCCAGCCTGAAAATAGTTTTAGAGGAAATGAGAAGTGATAAGGTTTGAACATGTGAGAATTTGTCCTTGAAGATATCATAGGGGAAAGTTTCTCTTTTGTGGTAAGGAAGAATAAAGGAATGATGATGAAAAATACAATGATGAAGAAAAATAAAAATGATATTTGGGGATAGGAGATGGGATGGAGTCATTTTGACTGCCTTTGGGTCCCTAAGAAAACTAAATTCTACTGTCTTGTCACATTGGAGAAGAGGCAATACTTCCATTAGTGGCGTGGACTGGATCTTTGTTCTGTTGCTTCACATTATCTGAAGAGATGGCCCTTTCTTTTTTAAAAAATTGTGGTAAAATACACTTAACATAGATTAACCATCCTAACCATTTTTATGTATATAGTTCAGTAGTGTTAAGTACATTCACATTGTGGTGGAACCAATCTTCAGAACTCTTTTCACTTTGCAAACAAAACCAACACACTATATCCATTAAACAACGACTTCCCGTTTCTCCTTCCTCCCTCCCTCTCCCCTGGCAACTACTCTTCTACTTTCTGTCTCTGTGATGCATCCATGTTGTAGCATGCATCAGGATGTCCTTCATTTTAAGGCCAAATGATATTCCATATATGTATAAACCATATTTTATTTATTCATCCATTGATAAACACTTGGGGTACTTGCACCTTTTGGCTTTTGTGAATAATGCTTCTATGAACATGGGTATACAAATATCTTTTAAAGACTTTACTTTTAAATCCTTTGGATATATTCCCAGAAGTGGAATTGTTGAGTTACATGATAATTCTATTTTTAATTTTTTGAAGTACTGCCATACTATATTTTATAGCAACTGTACCATTTTGATTCCCACCAGCAACGTACAAGGCTTTAAATTTCTCCACATCTTATCCAGCATTGTTATTTTTTGCTTTTTGATAATAGCCAAAAGGTGGTATATCATTATAGCTTTGATTTTCATTTTCCTAATGATTAGTGATATTGAGCATCTTTTGATGTGCTTGTTGGCTATTTACAATTGTCTCTCCTAATTTACAGGGATACGTTCCAAGACCCCTAGTGAATGCCTGAAAACTGCAGATAGTACTGAATTTTATATATACTGTTTTTTCCTATCCATATATATACCTATGATAAAGTTTAATTTATAATTTAGATACAGTAAGAGACTAACAACAAAAAGTAATAATAAAATAGAACAATTATAACAGTATACTGTAATAAAAATTATGTGTATGTGGGGTCTCTGTTCCACAAAATATTTTTTTTTTTTTTTTTTTTTTTTTTTTTTGAGACAGAGTCTCACTCTGTTGCCCGGGTTAGAGTGCCGTGGCATCAGCCTAGCTCACAGCAACCTCAAACTCCTGGGCTCAGGCGATCCTTCTGCCTCAGCCTCCCGAGTAGCTGGGACTACAGGCATGCGCCACCGTGCCTGGCTAATTTTTTCTATATATTTTTAGTTGGCCAATTAATTTCTTTCTATTTATAGTAGAGACAGGGTCTTGCTCTTGTTCAGGCTGGTTTCGAACTCCTGACCTTGAGCGATCCGCCTGCCTCGGCCTCCCAAAGTGCTAGGATTACAGGCGTGAGCCACCGCGCCCCGCCTTGATTTTCCTTAGTATAAGTGATTGTTTCATTTATTGAGCTGGGAACTTTTGCTTTTTTATCTGAAGTCTATGTCTGGGAAATATTCTTACTGTCTCCCAAAATAATTTCTTTCCTTCATTGTCTTTGGAATTTTTGTCAATCAGATAATTGAACCTCATGAGTTGATTCTCTAAATCTTTTCTCCCCTATTGGTCATCACCTTTTTTTCTTAATGCATTTTCTGGAAACTCTCCTGTTAAAATTTTATTTTGGCTATCATTTTAAATTTCCAAGATATTTTTCTTATTCTTTTTTTTTTTTTGAACAGAGTCTTACTCTGTTGCCTGGGCTACAGTGCCATGGCATTAGCCTAGCTCACAGCAACCTCAAACTCCTGGGCTCAAGCAATCCTTCTGCCTCAGCCTCCCGAGTAGCTGGGACTACAGGCATGCGCCACCATGCCTGGCTAATTTTTTATATATATATTTTTAGTTGTCCAGATAATTTCTTTCTATTTTTAGTAGAGATGGGGTCTCACTCTTGCTCAGGCTGGTCTCAAACTCCTGACCTTAAGCGATCCTCCCACCTTGGCCTCCCAGAGTGCTAGGATTACAGGTGTGAACCACTGTGCTATCTCTTATTTGAGGACATTAATTATTTCTCAAACTTGTCTTCTATTTTTTCCCTTGCTCTGTTTAATTCATGTTGCTTCTTTGCTATTTATTTTGATTTTCCTTTTCATATTGAGGCTTACCTCAAATAGCTGGTGTTCCTTGGTATCCATATTTAAGAGTAAACCAGCAAAACGTTAATTTAATACTCTATGTATTGGCAGGGCTTGTTGACAGGGGGCTATCGCTGGGTAATCAAGCAACAAGCTGGCTTTTTTATTTGGGGACTTGCTATCTGCGGATCTTTTCTTTGGAGTCATTCAAGGCCTTCCATAGATAAATCCTTCAATAATACCCACCTTGGGCTGGGATGTGAGAGGAGTGGCCTGGTTGCTAATTTTTGAAGTTGGCAGCAAAAGGGGACTAGGATTTTACCATTGAGTATTCAGACTTTCATTTTTTAAATTAAAAAATTTTTTTAGAGACAGTTTTGCTGTGTTTCCCAGGCTGGACTCAAATGCATAGGCTCAAGCAATCTTCCCACATCAGCCTCCTGAGTAGCTGGAACTGCAGACATGTGCCACCACTCTGGCTCAGACTTTCATTTGGATTTCTAACTATATCCTGCCTTCTGCAGTCCCCTGGTATACATTTCTTTCATTTACTTCCAGAGAATAAATGTTCTATTTGAGAAAGTAAAGTCAACTGGTCACATAGGAGGAGAGTCTGGGCTCTACTTACCAATGCTGCTGTAATAGCGCCAGTCTAAACTCCTTCCTTCTGAGGCAATTTAGCAAGATTCTGTGGTATGTATGAACTTGTGCATGTTTCTTATTGGAATTCCCCTCTGTGGGCACTTAGGTTTCATCTTCTCTATACTCCTAAACAGGTCACTTGTTTCACTGTTCTCTTTGTGTTTTCATATGTAAATGTGAATGTAAATGTCTCCTTGTTTCATCAGTGATAGAATTTATATTTCCATTCATTTTTGTATTTCACTCATTTTGCTGTTTTACTATTTTAAAACTGGAAGTTTAGTTATTGACTTTAAGATTGAATGTTTTAATTGTACAAGGTCATTGTTGCATGTTCTATAAATATCAGTGATTGTGGTATTTTCTTTCAACTAAAAAAATCTAATATTGCCTTTAAATTGTATGTCAAGAATCTTTCTTTTTGATTTACAGGGTGGTATTGGTATCCAACTATACACAAACTTTGAATATTTTACAAGAAGTATGCAAGCGTCATGGATATGCTTATAGAAGACTTGATGGACAAACACCAATCTCTCAAAGGCAGCAAATTGTTGATGGCTTTAATAGTAAATACTCTTCTGATTTTATTTTTTTGTTAAGTTCAAAAGCTGGTGGTGTGGGACTTAACCTTGTAGGAGGATCTCACTTAATTCTCTATGACATTGATTGGAATCCAGCCACTGATATCCAGGTAGGAATATTTGTGCATTGAATAGACATTATTGAATATCTGGGGATACAGTGCCTGCTGGGGATACAAATATGATGATGATATATAGTAACTGCTGCATATTGAGCCCTTATTCTGTATCAAGCACTCTGCTAAGTGCTTTCCATCTAACTAATATTCATAGCCACCCTACAAGAATGGATATTAGTAGTCCCATTTTACAGATGAAGATATGGAAGCTTGCCTTCAGTTTACAACTTGTAAGAGGCAGAGCTAGGATTTACACCCAAACCTGTATGTCTCCAGGCTCTTGTTCACTGCATACTTGGGCCTTCAGGATGCCCATGACAAGCAGGGAAAGACAATAAAGTGTTATGGATGCTATGATCAGTGTTTGTGCATGCTATAGGAAGGGGCATAACATTAACTTATTTAGGAAAATATTTTAGAAGAAGCTTTTGGTTTTCTTTAGAGTAGAGTCTATCTTTATGTATTTTGAAATTTCTAGCTATGGATTTGGACCTCATTTGGTATCTGCATTAGGGGATCCCAAGACAAGCAACCCTTAGGTTTAATAATTTATAAAAAGGACTTGCAAAACTGAGAAAAGGAGCTATATTCACAGTTATATTACAGTAAAGGATACTAAACTCAGCAAAGGAAAAGGGTGCAAAGGGCAGACAGAGTCCAAGAAACACTAGGCACAAGCTTCCAGTTAGTTGTTCTCTCTCAGTGAAGTTGTATGAACAACACTTAATTCTCCCAGCATTGGTGAGTGACAACACATACAGAGTGTTATCAACCAGGGAAACTCAGTGTCCAGAGTTTTTGTTTGTGGTTAGTCCTGTAGGTACGGAGCACCTGCATGACTAATCTTAGGTACTCAGTCTCCAGTCCTGCCAGAGGTCAAACTGTTACCATCTGCCCCACATCCCCCACCTATATTATTACATTGTTAACATAAACTGCCTCGTGTGGCCCAAGGCCCAGGTAAACAGAGATACTCTTATCAGGCAGGATACTCCAGTGCCTTAGAGATGTTCTCTTAGGAGCTAGTGGAAGGCCAGACTTTTCTTTGGAATGTGCAGGGTTTGAACATCAGCCCTTTACTGCACAGTATCATTGATAAGTTCTTAAACCACAGGAGTCTACCTAGATCCTAAGCTGATCACGCATAACCTAAGCACTTTTCAGGAATGAATCATTAGCTACTTGGACTGGAATGAGCTTTCCTTGCCCATTCTGTACTTGGTTCTTTATTTTTGTTCTTTCTGCCCAAACTCACTGTCCCATTCTTTGATGAAGCTATACCCTCTCACTGTTGCATGATATCCCCTACAGTTATTTTATAGTAGCATGGTGAGTGTTCATCCCTTTCTTTATCCCAGGAAAGAGTGCTTGGGCATGCCTTGGATTAGTTTTTTTGAAGTCATAAATAAAATCTAGAATTCCTAATCTTAAAATATATTCGTATAAATTGCATGTATGGAAAGGGCCATCAGTTTCTACTGTACTCTCACAATTGTATCTTATTTTCTATAGGCAATGTCTAGAGTATGGAGAGATGGTCAGAAACATCCTGTACATATTTACAGACTCCTAACCACAGGTAATAGCCCTTCATTGTGATTAAAAACATATTAACATATCATTTGAATAATTTTTAAAAAGTTTTTTTGTTAGTCTATGCTTTAATGTCAAGAATATATTATTTTGTTAACTATTATGCTAATAAACATGTTTACCTTACAAAAATAATGGATATAAAGATCTGAAGGAAATCTAATGAATGTTTTCTCTTCAGGTACAATAGAAGAAAAAATCTATCAAAGGCAGATTAGTAAGCAAGGTCTTTCTGGCGCAGTTGTAGACCTAAACAAGACATCTGAACATATTCAGTTTTCCATAGAAGAGCTTAAAAATTTGTTTACATTACATGAAAGTTCATGTTGTATAACTCATGACCTGCTAGACTGTGAGTGCACAGGAGAAAAAGATCAAACAGGTTAGTTGTATTTTAATTGTTAATATATGAAGTTAATTTATCTCTCTTTAGCAGTTGAAAATATTTAAAGAATAAGTTTTAACATTTAATATTTGTATATGTTAGTTTTCTTTTTCCCTCAGGTCACAGAGCAACTGCCAAATGTATATTTGAGAAAATATTTAGTCGAACCTTATTCTCTCAATTTAGCTTCTTATTTCTGAATCAGTTATGAAAAATTGAACTTGTTTAGGGAAATCTTTGAAATCCTGATATTAATATAATGGCTTTGGAGTTAGAAAACTATTTTTAATGTTTATTTCTTTTATGAAAGACATACTTCTTAACAGAATAATCCTACTGTTTATATTGTATAGAACTGATTCATAATGGGGTCATACTTTCTGAGGCACTTAGCATGGGCCACCATATATCTGAGTACTAAATGTTAGTGCTGCTTAAGTAAAGTTGAAAATGTCAACTTCAGAATTAGAGAGCATTCAACAAGGAACTAGTTCAAAAGTAGAACTTGAGCAAGCTAAGTCCAGTAGTTGAAAGTTACTTGATAAATTATATTAAGATGGGTTTAAGAAATTAGACTATATGAGACTGACATGGAAGAATTTGTTTTATATTAACATAAAATATATTTTATGTAAATTTTATATTATGTAATCTATATCACATATAAGTAATAAATGTAATCATGAATAATAGTATATAATTATAACAATATATTAGATATAATACAATGATATTTATAGTATATAAAATATGTATTTTTATTTTTTAGTGGGTAGATTTTAAATTTCAGATAAATGTTTTCAGGTTTTCTCTTTCTTTATGGCCATTTCGGTAATTTATTACCATTATGGTAATTTAAAAAAATGAATTGGCCGGGCACGGTGGCTCACGCCTGTAATCCTAGCACTCTGGGAGGCCGAGGTGGGAGGATCGCTCAAGTTCAGGAGTTCAAAACCAGCCTGAGCAAGAGCAAGACCCCATCTCTACTAAAAATAGAAAGAAATTAATTGGCCAACTAAAAAAAAATATGTAAAAAAAAATTAGCCGGGCATGGTGGCGCATGCCTGTAGTCCCAGCTACTTGGGAGGCTGAGGCAG
>CAUYRT010043190.1:0-35864 GCA_963574885.1 Lepilemur ruficaudatus | reverse complement strand
ACAATTTATAGTGAGCTGATTTCCCAAAATATATTACCACTCAAGTTGACTTATCTTGTTACATTTAAAAATCTACTCTGTCAAAGTAGTCCATAGAGTACATACATAGTGCTCCAACTGTATCTACGTACAACCAACACTCGGAAGAAGATAGAAAAAAAATTTTAATTGAAACCTACCAAGTTAATATAAGAGTAAATGGCTGAAAATAGTCAAAAAATTTAAAGAATATTAAAGTAGTAGGTGAAACAAGATATAAAGAATTATTATAAAGTCAGTGATTTGGACAGTTTGCTATTGCAAGTTTTATAGACAAATATACCAATGGAATGCAGGCAGAGAGCCCAGAATGGAGCATGTGTATGTTGAAACTTAGTATGTAAGAGAATACAATAAAAATCAGTAAGAAAACTGTGTACTTTCAAAAATCATTGTAGGGCAATTGGCTATCACTGTAGAAAGTAAAATACAACTCTATCCTATTATAACATCATATTTAAATTTAAGTTTCAGACATATTAAAAACTTGAACTGAAAATAAATTCTTGACTTACATTAAAAATGCAGAGAAAGCCTGTATAATCTCAGGTTAGGAAGAATTCCTTAAACAAATTACAAAAAGCACAAAGAATAAAGTGAAAACAGTATAAATTGGACTACCATGCAATGAATATTTTTGTCCATCAAATGATATCCTAAACAAGAAAAACACATGTCACAGACTTGGAGACAATGCAAGGTAGTGCAGAGTCAAATATTTTTAATCATATTATAAAAGGAATTTCAAAAGAATGAATAGCCCTAATCAACAAATGGGAAAAGCCTTGAAAAGACCATTCACAGAAGTGGAAATATGAATATAAAATAAGTGTGAAAAGGTGCTCAAAAATTCTAGTAATCAGGATAAAAATAATTTGAAACAACAATATAATTCATTTCATAGCTATCAGATTTACCAAAAAATTCCAAGTTTGGATAGACCAAAACTCAATAAGGATAATAAGTATTTGATGTCTCATTTCCTGCTAGTGGGACTATACTTGAATGTGTCCACTTTGGGGAGAAATTTAGCACCAAGTACAGTTGGAGATGTGCACACAAAAGTTGACATTTCCAGTTATCCGTGTATATCTAGCACTAAAACACTTGCACGCAGACACAAAGAGATCTATACAAATATTTTCACTGAATCCTTATTTATAATAGAAAAGCATATTGGAAATATGTTTATCAACAAAAGGATAGATAAATAGCTACATGAATATACGTGAATAACACATTTGTGTGTGTGTTTTCCTTTGTGCCTAGGTACATAAAATCAAGATAATTATATCATTTCATGCCACTATCAGCCTCAAGCTGCGTAAGATTAATTCTTGTTTTATTAATATTCTATTGTCTATTAATTTTTTTCTTTGTTTCTGACCCTCACTTTTACTAACTGTGGTAGCCTGTCTTGAAGATGGCTTCTGATTATGTTCACCACACTGTCATGTAGTCACCTGCCATGTGAACCAGGTAAGTCTGTGCTACCTATAGAACATTGCCGAAATAATATTATCTCACTTCTGAGATTATCTTATAAAAGACATTACCATTTATGCCTTGCTTGCTCTCTCTCTCTCTGATTTGACTCGCCCTGAAGGCAGTCTTATGCCAACTTGTGAGGACACTCAGGCAACCCAGTGTGGAAACCCACAGGGCAAGGAACTGAGGTCACCAGGCTACAGCTCTATATTATCCAAGCCATTCTTGGAAGTTGGTCCTTCAATCCCAGTTAAGCTTTTAGCTGCCTATAGCACCAGTCCACATTTTGACTGCAACCTCAAAAAAAAAAAAAAACCTGAACGATCTACCCAGCTACCCAGCTAAGCCACTCCTGGATTACTAACCTTCAGAAACTATAAGGTAATAGAGGTTTATTGTTTTAAGTTGCAAAGGATTAGAGTAAATACATCACTAATACTCCTCCTTTCACCTTAGGTAGCTAAGCTGGTATTTTTTATGTCTATTGTTTTGTAAATATATATCCTTGAAAGATAAATAATGTTGCTTTTTGTGCATACATTCTTAATTTGTAAAAATGCCATTGGGCTATAGATGCCATTCTGTTTCTTTTTTTATGACACGTTTTAAATGCTTATTAAATTTTTTGAACGTATTGTTTTTCTCTAAACACAGAAGAGAATTTCAAAATATGCATTCTTAGTAACTTCCCTTCCTGCATATTACCTTAGAGACCTGTGACCAGTTTTCTCAAAGATGTATTTCCTGAGAAGGATTGCCGGGTAAGACTATATAGTATCCATTTTCTTTTCAAAGACTGGCTTTATTGCCTTTCATCTTTTCTCTGCCTCCATGAATACTTTTTATTTAACTTATTCTTTTATTGGGTAATATATTGTTAGAGGGCAACCTTTAAAATACTTTAAAAGTTTAAATTTCCATTATGACTATTTTCTTCAGCCTCCTATTTCTTCTCCCCAGAAGGATGTCAATACAAGTAGCTCCTTGAGAATCCAATTAATTTATTATTTATACAAGCAAATACAGATTATTTATGATATTACCCCAATAGTACATAAGCATGTTGTACCACACTGCATGTATTTTATTTTCTATCTTCAAGAAATTTTTTCAAAATGTAAAGGACTTCTTTTTCTATACAGATACATAGTCTGCCATCATTTGATTTTATCATAGTTATGTAATAGTGTTTCTAGAAACGGTCAAATTAGGTTAATTTTCATCTATGACATTTCAGATAATCCTGCAAAGAGCAATCTTAGATAAAATTATTTTCCGTGTGTACAAGTTTACCAGTAAAATATATGTTTAGAAATCTATTTCTGGTTCAAAGGGTAAGTACATTCATAATTTAAATAGACAATGAGAAATATCTCCTTATAGATGCTGTACCAATTTACAAATTTGTGTCAGAGGATCAATGCTTGAGATCTCTAATTCCTCCTTAACTTCTCTTGCCAAAGTGTGACTTCAAGCTTTTTTGTTTGTGTTGTTTGGTGTGTGTCTGTGTATACAACGGACTCAATATTAAAACACATCATTTTGGAATTATTTTATATTTTGGAAAGGATATATGTATATGTTCTAAACAGGAGGTACAAAAAGTAAATGGGGAAAAGTAGATTTGCTTCATGTAATTACCCTCTGAGGCAGTAATTTTCTCCTGTGGCAGCCATACTTACCAGCTACGTACACATCTAAGTTTGGACATATGAAGGAAATTATCATTTGGACAGATTTATACTTATTTTGCATCACAAGAACTGAAGTGAGAAAGCTCTTGCCAAAATGCTGTTGAATAATGAGATTTCTGTGTAACCATTTATATTAGGAATATATGTTTTTATTATCTTAAAATTCAGGCTCAGTCAAACACCATCATTTATGTGAATCTTAACAAAATGATACTTTTATTGACTTTTTGTATACTCTGGAAGACCATTGATAAGGGACTCTACTCTATTGATGGTTATAATGTTTGAGCCTCCTCCAACCTGGACGGCTTGGGTCTGCTGCATGGCAGTCACTCCGTGATCACAATTCACCATCCTCCAGCCCCGTTTGTCTTGCCACTGCATTTGTTGGATCTCCTGTTTTTTATATTCTATAAATTCCTTCTTTTTGGCTTACTCTTGTTTTTTAGGGGGAGAGGACTAGTGCACATTCTTAAGTAGCTTCCTCAGAAAGAATATATGAGAATTTATTTAAGATCTCCATATATTTTGGTTAGGTATGACATTTTAAATTAGAAATAATTTTCCTATAGAACATTTTGTCTTTCAGCTTCCAATATTATAATTGGGATGACCAAAAATTATTACAATTTTTAAAATGTGACCTCTTTCTATTTTTCTTTGTCACCCAGAATTAGAACAGAGAACCACTAGGAGATACATATTAAGGGACTCATTCTGATGCAATTGTGGGAGCTGATTAAGTAGTCTCTGTAAAGCTGTTGTCTTCATGTCCAATGCTGAAACTTGAGTCCTTTCCATTTAGCAAGCACCTCTGTTATATGTGGTCATTTGTCTACTGGGGTGACCCAAACCTTCATTCCTGAAGGGTGGAAACTGTTATCAGTCTTGTTTGAATGGGGTTTGTAGCTTTCCATTGTCTTCACTCTCAGAACATGAAAGTAATAAAAGGCACTCTAGAGGATCCATGACATTCCAGAATACTCTTTCACACTATTGTATACCAGCAACCAGGTTTCCTCTTGGTAGGTGGGATCAAACACTGGCAGTACTATAACCTCCATCATTACTCATTGATACATCACATATGGTGGTACATAGAGTGTTAGGTGGCAATCTCAAGTTCTAGTTCAATGGAATGATTGTTCTATCCACTGATGGAAGCATTCTTCCCTTTGGAACTAAAAATACTAGACTAGAAAAGCAAAAAAACAAAAAACAAAGACAAACAAACAAAAAAAAAACCTGGTAGGGATCACCAAAGTTAATAGTAAAAGTAGCTACTCCCATGTTCACTCTTGGATTGCTACATCCGTGAATCTCCATTACGGGAGAAATAGCAACATGTATTCAATGATGATTTGGAGTACATTCTGCACCTAAAGTGCCACCTAGCTGGCCTTGTAACTAAGTCTTTAAAAGGCCATTCTAGTATTCAAGACAACTGCTGCAGGGTGATGAGAAACATAAAAAGACCAGTGAGTTTTGTAAATATGAGCCCATTGCCACTCCGCTTTTGCTGTGAAATGAGATCTTCAGACAGTGATGCTAAATGGAATACCATAATAGAGGATAAGGTGTTCTCTAAGTCCACTGATGGTAGTTTAGACAGATGCACTGCAGGCAAGGAAGACAAATTCATATCCAAAATAAATGTCAATTTAAGAACAAAATATTCCCTTTCCATGATGGAAGTTGGATAAAATAATCAACTGCCACCAACTCTGTGGCTGATCCCTTTGGGTAAAGGTACCATATTGGTTGGTATCTACTGTTAGAAGATTGGTCAGTCACTCAGAACTGAATGTAGCCAGTTTGGCCTTGGTCGGTAGAGGTACAAGTTTCGAAGTCTAACTGCCAGCATGAATACTTGTTCGTGAACTCACTGGGAAATTATAGAAGTAACTGGGAAATAAAATCACACGTACAAAATGAGATACTTTGTGGTACTTAGAGTTTTACATTTATATCTATAATCCACATAAAATGTATATCTAGATATGGTGGGAAGGACGTATCTGTATTTTATCTTCCTTATAGGTAATGAGTTTCTTCAATGTAATGCTACAATTATTATCTATTTTCATATATTTATGGAACTATTTCTTCATTTTCTCATCTGTTCCTTTGTTTTTTTATAATCCCTGTGATAATATTATAATATACCAATTGCTTTCTATTTCTTAGAGAAATTTTTAAAATATAATTCTTCTTTTAATTTGTGTTGATATTTTCTCTTTATTCTTTTATAAGAATTTTAAAATTAGATTTCCAAATTTCACATACAAACATAGGCACACACCTCTCCATTAGAATTTTTACTAGAATTCCTTTGAAATAATAGACAAATTGTAAGGAGGTGGTCATCATGATATAAACTTACCCATTCACAAACATAACAAAATCTATCCATTTATACATGGTCTGTTTTCATGTTTTAATAAAACTTTAAACAACTCCTAATTTTTATGTAGGCTCTATTAATCATTTCATACTTTATATCATTTTATGGTATTATAAGTATTAATAATATCTTTGTTTCTATTGCATATTCTAAGTATTTGCTATTTTAAAGGAATAAAAACACTACAGTATACTATGACTGCTGTTATATTAAGGAATATGGTCAGGATGTCTAAATATCATTGAGCAAGTAACAATGCCCAATTACTTTAACTTTAGATGGCTTGGCTTAGGAAATTAGAGATAATAGGATGTGTGCTCCATTTCAATTGGTTTACCTAATAATCATACAGTACAATATATAGAATTTCTGTATATATTACAATATTACATACAAAGCAAAGTTAATGTAATATTGGTAGTTTGCCGAGTTTAAGTCAGGGTTATTGAGTTATTGAGTACATGCTATGTGCCCAGTACAGAATTTGGGATAACAAATAAAAACCAAACAAAACAACAAAAAAATTATAAAGAGGATAACAAACTTTTGACTTAAAGTGCTTATATTCTAATCTCTTTAAAGGATTTAGGGCAAGTCTTCCATGAAGTACACATATTCATGATTTCTAGGGCTTTCCTCTTACATTCCTCTCAATGTTGGTAAATGGCTTTGTGAGTCTGTTAGCATGTAAAAGCTCTTTCCGAAGTAAAAAGGGGGAAAAATAGATTTGGATGTTAATTTTTTAAGAAAAGATGTTATTTTTAAAAATAGAAACAAAACATTGTTGATTAGTTTTCCAACTATGTTACCTGATGGTGGGCAAAATCTAAAATACTACAGTAATTGTTTAACTCATGACCTTCTATATTATTCTTTTCCCCTATCTTCATTGAATGACATTTCTGTACATCAGATATCTATATTACAATACTCAATTCTCTATCTTTCTTTACATAAGTCTCTAAATTTATTTTATGATCATTAAAACTTTACATAAGTTCTAGTTCTGAATCTTAGATTTATTTGACAAGTTCTTTCTTTTTTATGTAGTAACAACTTTAACATTCCTACATGATAGTCAAATCTCTTCCTTGAATTTCAGGAATTACTAACTGAAAACCTGCCACAACCATACATGTCTCATAACAATTTCAACATTAATGTGCCCAAAGTTTAAACTCATTTTAATTCATCTCAAAAAGTATTTCATATTCAGTGTTCCTTACCATCATCCTCCAGGTACTCAAGTCAGAACCTTGATAATCCCAAGAGTACCTTTCTCTCCCTTTACTCCAAAATGTAACTTATTGAAATCCTGTGGGTGTTAAACTCTAAAGACCTTCTTCAAACATTTCTATTTATTTCATCCTTACTACCACCTGCCTTTTGCAAGTCCTCATTAAATTTCACCTACAATAACACTATTTCCCTGTGGTTTCTCCACCATCTTTCTTCACTACTTCCTTTAGTCTTTAGCATCGCTACTCAGGTAAGAGTTTAGAAGGCACTTTTGACTATTTTGATCTTTCAAACTTTCCTGAATACATAAAAATTCTTTGTGATTGAGTCCAGTAAACCTGTCCAGAATCATCTTACTGTACTTCCCTAAGCAAACTATTATTTTATTAATATATCCAGAATAAACTACTTGCAGTGGCTTGCACATGTGATCCATTCCATATACTGTTTTCTCTACCCTGATTGCATTTTTCTTTTTCTTTCCTAAAAATTTTGACAAAGTATTTTGCCATTCCTTAAGACAGATTCCCTCCTCCCTATGTCCATAATGCTTTGCTTACACCTCAAAAAGAGCACCAACAGGATTCCATTTTATTGCTTATTTTTGTTTGGACTCCTAGATGATGAGCATATTTGCAGGGATTTATCTTTCTTCTTCAGTCCTTTGTATAGTACTTTGAACACAGACGGTTGCTAACATTACAGTATTAATGAATACTTATGGTGTTTTCTATCCTATGCATGATTTTTTAAATTGTATATAAAGAAATTCTCTCTCTCGGCCTATCTATGTATGGCTATACATAAGAGGATGTGTGTATGTGAGTAATGAATGGTTTATTATATGATAATATAGATATAAACAGGATTACTATAATGTAAATCTCATTTTGGCCCTATTCTAGGAAAGACTTTAAAAAACAAACAAAATACATAATATATATAGAAACATGAGTTTCTAAAGTTATTAAGGTATTTTGTGAACTCTACATATACAGCAGGTAAACCAAGCATTCAGAACATCTGGCCTCTCTCTCACATGGCATATACTTATTATAATACGTGTAAACAGAAACAGATAGCAACAGATTGTAGGGCACTCATATTTTGTGCATTCTTTGTTAGTGAAACTCTAGCTCGTGTTTATACTGCAGAGATTTTTGAAAGAAGATTAATGACATGAATATTTGTAAAGAAAGTGTCTATGTGACCAACATTGGGGCTGCTCTTGAATATCAATGTCAAAGTTTTTTGCAGTGGCTGCCTTTTTGCCACACAACCCTATTTTACTGAAGTGACAGGCTGTCACATGTAAGGTTTATTTCTATTACCTCTTTTGCTGCTTTAATTCACAGCCTACTTTCAGTGTCTCTTCCTTTCCTTTTCATATGTTAATTTTGATTTGAACCAATTAACATATCTAACAAATCCTAGAATTATTTTTTCAATTCAGATTGAGGCACATATTTTTGCTGAAATATATTACTGTCTTTTTTTAATAGTTCAGTTTCCAGTATTTACCTACGTTTTGGAACAAGGTTATTCCTGTAGTCACTTCATTTCTTCCTGACTGCAAAAGTTACTTCTCTGGCCTCCCTCAATGTCCAATTTTAAGAATGCAGCTTTAATGACTACAATTGCAAAACATTCTTGGTAAGCTCTGTCTCTGAATGCAATCTCTGATATTTTCTGACCATCGGATTCTTTGTAGGAATACCGTTGTAAGCTCAAACAAGATAGTCTTCCATTACATCATATGGGTGATGATGGAGCCGTGAAAGAAAGTGGGAAAGAAACTTGGGGCTGGAAAATATGGTTACATTTTTAAAACAGTAGTATCTGGGATAGCAGGGCTGGCTGGAATAAATAACTGCACTTCTGCTTCACATAATACAAATACCATTTTATAACATTGTGATAAACAACTGCATACATACCAGAAATAATTTAGTTACATAGAAAACCTTTCATGATCATTTGGAATGGTCAGGGACTTTATATTTACTTTTCAGAAAATTTTTTTCAAATTAGCAATATAGCTTAAAGACAAAATAAGTCAAAATCTGCAGATTATAGAATTGAATTTCCCTTAGAGCAGTTTTTAGATTAGCATTTGCTTACTTGTTATGTATCCTACATCGTGTTGATTTTGTTCCAATGTGAAGAAAAGCTAGTTTGTTTATTGAAAATTTCATTATCCCCAAAACAATTTAAAGGTCCACAAATATAAAATATAACAAAGCATAACAGACAATACTCTGTTCACTATCCAGGTCTTTATTATATCAGGTAAAATGTGATCATTTGCAAACATTCACACAAAGAACAGGGTCCATCAGGATGGTCTTTCCTGTCTTCAAGTAACTAAAGAGCCTAGATTAATTTAGATAAAGTGACCACTCAATATCGTTGATATATTCTCAGCTCTGCCACTGCATCCACAGGCTGGCTTTTCTAGCAGTAGTAAAATTGATGCCACAATTTAAGATCTCACATTCATTCAGCACACTGTTCAGAAGAGAAAAAATTATTTCTTCCAACCATTGCCCTACACTTTGAGCTTGATTCCATTTGAAACAATTTAGATTCAGATTTTGAAGCAATTAATTCTGTAAGAGGAGGTGCCAATCATGACCCATTCTTGGACATAAAAGATGGAATTAAACCCACTCATACTATCTGCTGCAAAACAATGATGTAGGAATATATGGTGAGGCAGTCAACAATGTTCACTGCATTCCTAGGATGTAGAGATATTATACTTAAAGATAAGTAGTGGTAAAAGTCAGAAGTAATGGCCACCAAAACCTCCATAACTATTTCATTGCAGATTATTTTCAAATTGCGAAAGCAATAAATAGCCATTGTAACAAAATAAACCACACAAATGCAGACAAAAAATCTTCACCTTCAATGCAAACCTTCATCCTATCTAATCAAACATTAATTTAAAAACAACCTCCACACGAGAGATATTTGACAAAACATTATATCAAGCTGAGTGCGTAATACATATTCATTTTTGTGAAGAACAAAGAAAAGTACCCTCTCTTATTACTTACAAATTTAGTCTGTTACTTCTATGACTCTTTTATTGAGAAGTCAAGTCCACATAGACAAAATTGTATAAAATGGAAGAGTTCAGTGTAACAAATTATTTAAAAAACTCCTCCAAAAAAGAAAAAAATCCTCCAAAATAATCATTAAGATACATAAAACATTTTAATAACCCCAGAAACATTCTACTACCTCCCACCAAACATAACTCCATCACTATTTCTAAAGAAAACCACTATCTAGGCTTACAGTAATCATATCCCTCTGAGTAGAATTACACTTGAATATGTATCTCTATACCTTAGAGTTTCATTTTTCCTCTTTCCAAATCTTTTTATGAATGGATTCATACAGTAAGTATGCTTTTGTCCCCAAATATTTAATTCATATTTTTTGAGATTCATCCACTAAAGACATTTATTGCTATAGTTCACTCATTTTTCATACTACAAATCATTCTGTTAAAAGAATATGCCGTATCTCATTTACCCATTCAAATATTGGTAGATATTTGATTTATTGTCAGTTTGGGGCTATTTTGAATAATGCTGTTTTTCATATATTTTAATGTCTCAGTGAAAATGTGCGAAGACTTCTGTTTGATACATATCTGGTAATGAAATGGGAGAGGAGGTCTTCCAAGTGTTACTGTGAACTAATTACTACCTGAAAAATATTTTTAGCAGGTTATGCTTGTTTGTCAGGATTGTTTATTGTAAATAAACCTGCAGCTTATGATCTTATGATCCATAGCTGTTCAGAGAATAGAAGTTAATCATGTAGTTTTTCTAGCTATGACTAGCAATACATGAAAAAGTAGAAATTCCGGGACGAATTGACGACCCATCCTAACTTAAATCATATACAGTTGATACTGTGAACTCAAAACACATATTACATTGTGTCACTTAGCAGTATGATGAAATCTAACCTGGAGATTTACACTGCTAGCCCAGGGATTTCCAGGGGACAAGACCACCTCAGCAGAGATGCAACTCTCATAAACCTTAAAACAAAGGTTACTTTCACAAGAATAGCTTAAACTCTCTTTGTGAAGGAAACACATGGTAACTGACCCCAACTGACTACAGGTATAACCTATATTCTCAGACCAAACTCTCAGAATGATCTCTGAACAGACATCTGACCCCTGACTGTGTTGGTTTAGGCCACCAGCCTGCTTCTGCTATTTGTCTTGTAAGAAAGTTGCCAAAATAATCTGTCTGAACGACAGTGTCTGAGACTCATCTTTGACTTGAATCAGACTGAACAAAAAAAGTTACCCTTGAGGAAGTTAATCAGTTAGGGCCAGCTGAACCCCCCAAACATGAGAGATCTCTTTCCTAAGAAATCTACATTATCCTCCTTATCATTCTTAACCAGATGCTAAGCACTGTATTAACTGCTTCATGTACATTTGATATTTATAATAGTTCTGCTGCTCAGGTCAATGTGGTAACCACTAGCCATATGTGGCTATTTAAGTTTAAATTAAATTTATTAAAATTAAGAAAATAAAATTTTAGACTCATAAGTCACATTTTGAATACTCAATACTGGTGGACAGAAGAGATATAGAAGATTCCTAACATCACAAAATGATCTATCTATTGGACAGATCTTTTATGAGATAGAAACAATATGCAATAGCAGCCTTTAAGCACTGGGTGTCTGACTTCAGAACTACAGCCAGAAATTCCACGTTATATTGTAGATTTCATGACAGTAGAAACCATCTGTTATGTTTGTAAATGTTTCATTTTTTTTAGCAGAATGACTATGCATAGTAGACCACTCATAAATGAGTGACAGGAGGAATGGCTGTTTTAGTGACTGAAAAATCAAGATGAATGATTTGAAGCTAATTACACATCTAGCATTTCTATAATGATAATTATTCAATGTCTGACTCAGTGTATGGCCTTGTGATTATAGGCTATAATCCATACATGTTTTGTGTTTCTACCATAATTGAGATTTTTTTTATATTACTCTAGATTCTTAAATTAATTTCCTTGTGGAATATACTGTATTTTTGTTGCTCATTTTGTATATTGGTTAACTTTGTAAGATTTAATCCATCAAAATAGCAATCAATTTAGTCTAAATAACATTTGCCATTTGAGTATGACAAAAATAAAAATGAACTGAACATTTCATTACTATTACCATTGGATTTTACTCATGAATTTCCAATACTCATTTTATTGTTTATGACATTGTTTTATCAATTTACAAGTATGTAGAATCCTTACTGTTTTCCCCTGACTATTCATTGTATCATCCAAATTTGAATTATGCAAACTCTTCTTCCTACTGTGTTTCCGTAGTGCACTGAAAATGGCATAAATCTTTTATTTATATTCAATTCTTCTAGAGATTCAGCAATTTCACAGGTACTTTTATTCATTGAATGGTGTTCAGAGAGCAGTTGTGAATATTGGGACTTCCTCTTCAATGCTTGTATAGAATTCCTTTTGATAACAAATGTGCATCTTAGAGTTTTTTTTTTTATTTTTTGACTTGTGTAATTTTTTTTTTTTTTTGGCTTCACATTGACAGTCAGTTTTCAACAGCTGTCAGACAGCAATTTTCTCTACACTCAGGAATGCTTCATTCTCATTTGTAAAGATTAACTAAGAGCAAGAAAACATTATTTATAAATTATTTTAATATGTGAGAATACACTCACTCTGCAGGAGCAAAATTTCAATATAATTCTATTTAATATTTCTAGTTTGTGATCACTGAAAAGTCTAATGAAAATAAAACCTCAAAACGTACTCATCTCTGTATGAAAATAATACTAATGAGAATGAATTCAGTATATATATCTGGATTTGTGTGGTCTAAGGACTAAAGTTGAGACTTAATAATATGTGCTGCCTTGCCACCTGGTAAAATTGAGAGGGCATCAAATGGCGTGACCTCAAGTATCACCTCAGCCCCACCACAGTAAGTTTCCCTAGTCAAACACCCTCCTTATCCAGAGGGCCAGATGCAATTCCTGCTCATCCTTGTGTTGTAGATTTCAATTCTCTGCCAGCCTACAGAATCATTCAAATAAGCTAATCACATCCTTCTGTGGGAAATCAAGACATATCACCCTGTTGATACTATAAAGCCTATCACCTCCCACAGCCCCTTGTTTGCTCTGTTCCTGAGTGCAACCCCGTGTGGCTACCGTATGGTATGTGGTGTGTTCTTCCCCCAGGCGGTGAATACGCGTGACTAATAATCATCTGCTATCTCATTTGTCCAGTGTTAGTTATCATATGTCTGGTCATACTCATAACCCAAGGGCAGGAATCCCTCCCTTGACAATGGGATGAAAAGAAGGTAATTAAAACAATTTGATGTTGAGTGCCATATGAAATAATATTTGCATAGTCGAAAACAGAAGCATTATTGACTACACCAAATACATGCATATATATGCCAATCTTCTTCGTCTTCTTTTTGTTTTTGGCTAATTCTTTTACTTCTGAATAGTCACTAGGTCATTGAAATTTTAAATATCTAAAAGACAGTGACCATACCTTGAAGTCCTGCAGTCTAATGGGAGACACAAAAACATCAACAAGAAATTCACCAAGATGATCGGCTGCTCTATATAATGATATTTTTGAATGTGGTTCTCTCAGTGTGCTGTGAGGAAGTAGGACAAACATAGTGTCTGGAACATAGTATGCATTGAGTGTGGTTTTGAGGGGAAAAAGAAAAGAAGTAGAAGAAGAAGGGGGAAAAAAATAAGCTGACCAAATCAGAAGGAAAAATGAGGAAAGGCTTCTTCAAGGAGCTACCAGAAACTAAGAAGGTACTCAGACCCCCAATCCAGAGTAGCAATTAGAAGCTGACAGCATGGCAGTCCATGATACAGGCTTTAAGATAGAAATTGGGATTTTAACACATCCATGTTTAAAAGACATGTGATCTTGTTCCTATATTTTGTGAAGTAGTAGAATGAGTTGATGAGCTTATCAATAAGCATGGGAAGTAACTTGATTTAATTAGTAGTCAGATAAATACAAAATAATACACAATTGAGACAATATTCCATATCCATTATATTCATATAATTCAAAATGTATTCTAGTATATTCAGGGATGTTAAAAAAAGGAAAACACTCATATATCATCAATGGTCTCTATGGTGGCCAAGAATAGTGCATATGAAGCAAAACATCTTAAAACAGGAGAGGATGTTCTGTAGAATAGAAAGCTGGAAGTGTTCATATTTGCTCTTTTCTTTTTGCTTGATGAATAACATCATTTAGAGATTCCTATGTGTTCAGTAAGGTATATTTAGATTATATTATGTAGGTATATCTAAGAATCACACAAACGGATAAATGGCCTAAAATCCTTTTGCCAAAAAACCCTAAATTGAAGATACTACTACTAACGTAAGATCAGAAATACAATGTAAAAATACTGGAAATTAAAATTCTCTTATGTAATCAGCTCTGACATGATAGACAAGAAATTAACTATCAAAGTTATTTTAAATATGAATTTATTCTTATGTTCTTTATTGCTAAACCAGAACTTACGTGTGTATTTTGACTTGCCATATTGGAAAGTATGAAACCATCAAAAACAGAAAGATTCTAGTAAATATTTTGTTCTCTATTGCATCAATATATTTTATGTTATATTTATACTTAATATTAGTTAATATTAAATATCACATATTATATTTATTTTGTATTATACTTATTTTTATAATTCACATATTAATAAGGCGGGTAAGAGATATGCTTGAGTGTATTGACAAGAGAGTCATTAAAATAAAAAATAAAATTTTATTGTCTAAACTCAATAGGGAATCACCTTGAGGAAAAAAATGAAAGCTCGGTGGGCATGTAGGGAGAATAGCTGAAGTGCTGGTGGGTGGGAACAGTCTTTGATCTGTTCACCAGGACTACCTCTTGGTATAATAGAGGGAGATCAAGAGCATAAATGCACATGAATGAAATTATTGGATTATATGGTAGTTATGTGGTTAATTTTTTAAAGAAACTGTCAAACTGGTTTACATAGTGGCTATACTATTTTATATTGCAAGTAGCAAAGTATGAGTGGCCCAATTTCTCTGCATCTTCATCAACATTTGATGTTGTCGGTATTTTTTTATTTTAGACATTATTTTTTTTTCAAAAATTATTTTAGCCATTTTAGTTCTTTTCCCTTTCCAAATAAATTTTAGGATAACCTTATCTATATATTCAAAAATATTGCTGAAATTTCAATAGAAGTAGCATTAAACTTCTATATCATTTTTGAAAATTGACATCTTTGCTATATTGAGCCATCCAATCCAAGAACATGGTGATGTCTCTTCATTTATTTAGATCATCTTTGATTTCATTCAACAGTGTTGTCTAGTTTACAATATATGAGTAAGGCACATCTTTTATTAGATTTACACAGTATTTTATTTTTGAGTGATTCTAAATTATACTATATTCTTAATTTGCTATCTAGGTGTGCATTGCTAATACATAGAAAAATAATAGATTTGTGTATGTTCATCTCCTGTCTTGCAAATTTGCTAAACCCTCTTAGTAGTTTTAGGAATTTTTTGTAGAATCCCTTCTACAGAGACTGTCATGCCATCTGCAAATAGGGACAAGTTTATTTTTACCTTTCTAATCTTTATACCTTTCATTTCCTTTCCTGCCAGACTGCTCAGGATAGAACTTCCAAAATTATATTTATGAAGAGTGGTAGGAAAGGATATCCCTGCCTTGTTCCAGATTACAGGAAGTAGGCATTCAATCTTTCATCATTAAGTGTAATGTTAACTGTATGGTTTTCTAGATTTCCCCTTTCAAATTAAGGAATTTCTTCTCTATTCCTATTTTTCTAAGAGTTCTATGATAGTAAGTGTTGAACTTTTCTGCACAAATTGATTTTACAATGGAATTATTCTTCTTTATCACATTGATATGATGGATTATATTGATTTATTATTGAACATTGAAACAGCCTTACAACTCTAGAATAAACCCAGTTGGTCATGGTTCATTCTTCTTTTTAAATTTTTTAAACTTTGCTAATATTTTTCTAAAAATTTTTGTATCTATATACGTCAAAGATATTGGTTATAGGTTTTTAATTTGTACTGTTTTGTGTTTGGTGCAATACTAGCTTCAAAAAATAAATTGGGAAATGTTCCCTCATCTTCTATTTTCTGAAAGATATTGTGGAGTCTTAGTGTTAGTTCTTGTTTAGATATTTGTTCAGCGAAACCAACTAAGTCTGGAGATTTCTTGGGGGATGAGGAATGGGAGTTGCTTTTTTTAAATTACAAATTCAATTTGCTTAATGGTTTTAGAGCTCTTCAAATTGGTAATCATATAGTTATGCCAACCAAGAGAAAAATCAAATACATTTTTTAGTTCATGTTTAACATTAAGTTGACTTAAAATCTATAAACTATAATAAGTAGAAGGTGCTCTGAATTTTTTTAATTGGTTTTCTAACAAGGGCAAAATTCCAAAGCTGCTCATTGAGAGGGAATCTCACCAATGGAAACTCCTGAGATCACCCAGCCCTTAAGTCACACTACAAGTGGAAAGATATAATAACTGAATATTATTTGTGTTAAATAGAGAATTGCCAATTGAATATAAGCTATGTTGATACTTTCTGCCCACTTGTAACATTTCTGGCACCGATTTCCCCAGAATAGGGGAGATATTATCACATCTGTTTGTTGGTAAGGAAAGAAAGGTATGCATGGTCAACCACAAGAGTGGCCATTATATAGGGTGAGCTTCGTGAAGATGTGGGTTAGATGTAAAAGGAAGACACAAGCACACACGTGGACACCAAGACATCAGTCCAGAATGATGAAAAGATATTGCTGTGTTCCGGAGATCAAATGACTCTTGAAATCAATGCTTATTGCCTCAACATTAGCATCAGTTACAGAGCATAAACCTTGGAAACTGAGAAGCTATGTCATGATTAAACTTTCTTTATCAAAATAACAGGAGCCTGATTTGATTTTACTTTTTCAGTATTCAAGCTCCAAAAAGTAGAAATATTTTTCTTTTTCACTGTAAGATTTCTTGTCCCTGAAGAAAGCTAACATCTCTGCTAGGTAGCTTAATCAAAAATAAATGTTTCTTAATTCCTAAAATATGTCTTTCATTTCAAAAAGGATTTGTGAATAGTTTACTAAAATGTTGGAGTTTGAATATGTAGTAAGTCTCCAAAGGCTCTGTGCATTTTGTTTCTAGTACCCTTTTGAAAATTATGTTAAAATTTTCTGCACAGGAAAGCTCTGGTCTTGTGTACATATGGACCATATTCTCTGTATGTACGCAAGAGGATTTTTATGGGTAGAGGAAATATAGAAATTTTATTTGTGGTGTGATGTCTACCATCCCAGTGTTGATGATGTCTATATGTAAGTAAGGTGCACTGATTTGAACAGTGATAAAATGTTTTAACTTTCTGAAGATCAGGACAAAATCTAATTGTGTACAGTAAACTAGATGTTAAGGTGTCGATATCATGATACTGGTTCTATCATCTCCATATTTATAGGACTTGATTTCACTGCTAACCCATTTAAGATTTTTCTTTAATAGTGGTCACATGCACATCTGAGATATACATGTTTTCTCTAAAAATAATGGAGAAAATATTGGATACAGGGGGAGATGTTTAGTTAATGCAGACAAGAGTAACACAATTGCCTCAATTTTCTAAAAGACGTTGGCTCTGGAGATGCTGCCAATGGGTTTAAAATGAGGAGTACATTAGGACTGTCATTAGCCAGGCTTACTGCCTGCCTTTCAAAAGTCCTCTTATACTCATTGAGGAGAATGTGTGGAGTCATTTCTTTTTTAAGTTCTTAATTCATTCAATCCACGTTAGAGTCTTCTTTTCTGTGATTGTTTCTTTTATCCTACCATCCCTTTTTACAGTAGCCTTGAACCTACATAGGCTGCACTGTGTGAAGTGTACACTGAAACAGCTGTGTTGCAGAAGGATGGTAATTACCTTGTAGTTAAACCTGTGACTAGCCTAGAATCAGATTCTACTCTTAGGAATACACTAGAGAAATTCAAATATGTGCACTGATAATACTACTCAAAATGTTTGCAGAAATATTTAAAAAAATCATGAGGACTTAATCAGGATATGAAAATCACCCCAGTTATTTTAACAGAAATAATTAAAGATAAAGAGTTGTTTACTAGATGTAATTTTTTTAACGGGGAATCAGAGAAGGCATAAAGAGCAGAAAATTTAACAAAGAAACTGCAGAAAGCAGCTAACACTTCTAAGACTAAGGGGGAAAAATAGAAGAGATTTAAAAGAGATTTAAATTATTAAAATTCAAAAGCGTAGGGTGGAGGTCCTGCATACCTGACATATAGTTGAGACATCTGAAGAAGTGGGGGGCTTGGCTCTGGGCCTGTGAGTAAGAGGCACCATTTATCTGGTGCTGGTGTCTCTGAAGGGCACAATAAGGCTGGTTTTCAGAGTTTTGGTAAAACTACAAAGTAGATGCCACAATTGCTAAGGGAAGGAATTTTTATTGCTGAGATGAAGATATTTGCTAGGATGATTATCAAAGAAAGGAACAACAGGAAACCAATAGGAAAAAGCAAGTCTATTCCTCCTACACTAACCTTGTAGTCTTCCTATGATGATCCATATTAATGGGATCTACTCAGAGTCAGCTGGCAAAGTAAAAAGGTGGTTTGCAGAATTCTAGTACCAGAATCACAAAAGAAGGAATAGAATTTTAGATTTGGAGCTGAGATCAGCACCCTGGTAATACCCAAACTGGAAATAATCTAAACTAAATAATCTAAATTTACATCATTGCATAAAAGATAAAAAATTATGGTATTAACATCAGTTAGCTATTTTATAAAACAACTTTCTTAGCTGAATATAAGAAAAGCATTTATTTTTTGCAGGTCAGCTGGAGGATTCTTTATCTGTGGGTGGGCTAAGAGTTGGCTGACGTAGTTTGGGCTTGGCTGAATTGGTCTCGTGTCCAGTCTGACTGTCTTGGTCTGTTCCACTTTGGAACTCAGACTAGAGGAACAGCAGCAATATTAATAATGGCAGAAGTACACGCAGACAAGCAGGAAAGGGAAAGTTTTTAAAGACCTAGTCTTGAAAATGCCACTTTCAATTCTGCCCACATCTAGTTTGCCAAAGCAAATCACATAACCAAACCCAAAGTCAAGAAGCCAGGAAGCATATCCCACCACCTTTCCCATCCAGAGAGAATGCCAAACATGCAGGCACAGGAGAAGTAAAGAAAGTGGGTGATAATTGAATTGACCATAGTCTTCCCTCTTGGTCACAACTATTTATATCCCTTCCACATGAAAAATTCCTCACCTTCATTTTAGGACTTTGAATGCCTTATCTATTTCTGACACCAAGATCTTATTATCCCTATTGGGCTCTTGGGTCTGATTTAAGTTGCTCTTGATCCCAAGATGTGTAATCTGAAACTGTGGTCCCCAACCCCCTGGCCACAGACCAGTGCCAGTCCATGGCCTGTTGTGGGCGGGCCCTGCTGCAGGAAATGGGTGGTGGGCGAGCAAGGCTTCACCTGTGTTTGCAGCCGCTCCCAATCGCTTGCATCACTGCGTGGGCTCCAGCTCCTGTCAGATGAGCAGGGGCATCGTACTCTCATAGAAGCTGTAACCGTGCACTGCACATGCGAGGAATCTAGGTGGCCAGCTCCTTGTAAGAAAGTCTGGTGTCTGGTGATCTGGGGTGGAGCTGGGGCGGTGGTGCTGGCTCTGGGGAGTGGCTGCATGTGCAGATTGTTATTAGAAGAGAAGTTTGACTGCAGAATGAATGTGGTGTGCTTGGGTCATCCCAGCACCATCCCAGCCCCACCCCTGCAATTTTAAAGATCATTAGATACATTCTACTTTTTTAACCAACAGTTTTACCAAGTGTTTCACTACTGCCTAACATAGATCACCATTTAACCAACCTCCCAATAGTTCTACAAAGCCAACGCCACATATCGTAAGATTTTGTTCAATTCAGGGTGGAAACAAATTCCGTGGCCAAGACCACGTTCAAGGGATAAAGAAGTATACTTGTTCATGATAAGGCCTTAGCAAGGGTGTGGAGGCAAGGAGGGGAGAATAAGTGGGGCCAACCATTAAATGCAATACCAGGGAAAAGAAATCCACCATAGCTACAGACCCTAACACAGTAGCTGCATTACAGCATTATAACGATAAGTGAAAGAATAAATCACAGAAGAATATTTACCATACATTGACATTTATATAAAATTAAAAATATACATTATTGAACAATGTATACTTTAAGGAAACATATGTAGATGATATATGAAAAGAATATCAAGGCATTGTTTAACAACTGCGGGATAGTTTTTAACTCAGAGGTGGTAGAGGTGGGAAGAAATAAAGGAAGAAGCCACAGAGAATCCTAAGACAGTGGTAGCATTTTGGTTTTGTGTTTTTGGTTTTTGTGTTTTTGGTTTTTGGTGAGGGGAGTTGGTTAGTGTACAAGTTTTCATTTATTATTATTTTTGTTTTATTTGTTTCTCTAAATTGTATAAACAGGTTTTTTGGGAAACATATACTATACATATATATATTTTACAAAGAAGTAGGTTTTAATTTACTTAGCTTTGAGAAAATATAAATCAAGGAAGTACCTATGTGAGAGATGGTTAATCTGATTGTTCCCCACAGGAGAGCAAGATGGGGAATGCGAACAGGCGAGAATAGAATGGCGCCTAAGGCCAAGAGTGCCACGATCCGATTCTGTCAAATTCAAATTTCCTTTGCTCATCTGGGTTTTCTCTGCTCAACAATGCATGCTAGGGTAATTTTTATTCCAGTTACAAGCATACACATTGAAAAGATTAGTATCACTGTGTAATTAAGTGATATTAACATGGAAGCATGAAAAAAAAAATTGACCACCCAAGTCAGTGAAGAAAAATGAGAAAGATAAAGAGACTATGGAACATCGTCAAAAATTAAATCTACAAGCTCACAAATTTGTTTCCGCCTATACATCACATATTATTTAAAAATAAGGAGTATGTTAATAATACTTTAAAATATTTGAAAGAAAGGATTAAGAAACCGGTTTTAAGAAAAACAAAAGTTGGTTTTTTTCCCCTTTAAAATGTTGTTTCATACTCAACAGAAAAAAATCATATGCACTAAAATTAGCATGCCAACATTATGCTCATAATAATTCATAATAATTAAAAAATACACTGCTATTAAATTTTCAAATACTAATCAAATAGTATGTTGATTGGTTTGGATCACAGGTATTTGAGATTAAACACATTCTGAAACTTTTATTGCAATTATTAGCAGAGATCTCTTTTATACATTTAAATATGATTTGAATATATTCATACATTTTACATGTACCTCTATTTCATACATATATAATCCATAGTTTTTAATAAATTTAAATTATGGAATTAAGTCTTAATTCCATGCAAAATGACAGAGAACAATTACCTTTTGTAAAAGGCAATTAAATTCAACAATATCAAGAGAATGCCTTTTGCCTTTTATAGTGCCAGCAACAGCTCATCAAAAGAATTGCTGCCAGTTTCTGTGATGCATATTTGATTAGCAGTGCTTTAGCATTGGTGTTACGCTTGTATTTTTAGGACACAAAGGTTTAATTATTAACACGCTATTCAAAATAACTATATTAAGACAAATGTGACCATTTACGCGCTTTTCATTCTCAAGAGTCTGGCAAAATAAACCTGTTGTCTCAATGTTTCCAGTTAACCCCTGGTTATTGGATGTATTTTGCAATCAGCTGAGGAAAAGTCAATGAATGGCTCCTAATCAGCCCTTTGGTGGCTTATCTATTAAATTAATTTGCATCTTTACCCACTTATCTTTGAAGTCCTGTTGAATCAAATAGCCTTATTTAAAAAATCATGTGGGATTTCAATGTTCAAATCACAAGGGTTTTACTTATTAATTGAACAGACTGCTTGAAAAACAAATTTAAATTAATTTTGCAGAAAACTCTTTGATTCTATTATTAGAAATAAAAACACTTTTAAGGATACCTTTTGGAATCAAATTTGCATAAATCAGGGGCACTATTTTAAGAATATAATCATGGCTAGTATATTTCTTGTGAACAACTTTATTTTTTCTTTAAAAAGTTATATTTTGGAGAAATGTACTAAAGTAATTATAGGGAAAAAGATAAAGTGAAAACCATGACAAAAAGCAAAGGGAGAGTGTAGCAGTGAAGGTTCAAGTTCACCTGTGTTTCTCTTCCCCAGGTGATGCTGCCTTTTTTTCTTTCATTTATCTCCCAGTAGGGTTCAGGCAAAATTATCCCAAAATATGGTACCTTGGCATTTGAGAAAATAGCAGAAGCAGGAAGGTCACTCCGTGACCTTCTTCCACCCTTCTCCCATGAAGCAGGTCATAAACCCCTCATGTGAGAGGTGCCTACCCTATACCTGGAGGAAAGGAACATCCTTATCTTTGAAGATAGGGACACAGGGAAAAATCTAAACAAACAGGGCTTGATAAGTTCCCTTAGATCACACTCCCTTTGTACCAATCATTCTTCTCTACAGCTATACACTTCTTTATCAAACTTAGCCTAAAAATACGTTTCCCTGTTTCTGTGAGTATTCATTTCTGAAGGCTCTCATGTTACATAAAATATTTATTAAATAAATGTGCATGCCAGGACAGTTAAATAGGCTTCATTCCTGAATATGTTTGTTCATTCATTCAACAAATTTTTTTGAGACCTAATTTATGCCAGACGCTGTGCTGTGCCGGAGTAGACAGTAATGAGCAAGGCTGACACAATTTCAAGGTTGCAGAATTGACAATCTAACAAATGAAGAAATAAACCAATAAAAGAACAAAAAGTATCATTAGAAATTGTTATAATAACAATGAAAGAAAATAAAAGGCCCCGGTGACAGAACACTATGGATTGACTTCTTTAGATAAATACTATGGGAAAGTCTCTCGAAGGAACTGACATTTTAAATGAGACCTGAGGACAAGAAGAAGCCAGAAATGTGAATATTTGAGGGAAGTATTTTCAAGAAGACTGAACTATAAATAAAATGACCAGACCCAAGAAAGAGCTTACCTTCTGGGGGGAAACTTAAAAACAAATGTGTTTAGACTGAGCAATGAAATTGATTCAAAATGAAATAGAAGGTAGATGTGATAGATTACGTAGTACTTTGCAGGCCATGCTTAAAAGTGTAGGTATTATTATCAATGCAATGCAAAGTTATTGAAATGGATTCAGAAACATGTTAGCAATGCAGACCTGTTTGAAGGTTATATTAGTGTTCCAGTGAGAGAACAGCGATCTCTAAGGTGATGGCAGGAGCAGTGGAAACAAGTGACTGAATTTCAGAAATTAGATGAGACAAGTGACGGGATTTGGAGATGGATGTAATTAAGATAGAAAGGGAAAAGAAGTGCCAAAAATGACCTCCAAACTTCCTCTAAAGGTGAAATGGTAATGATATTTGAGTAGATGAGGAAAACAGGGATAGAAACAATTTGTGTAAAAGAATACCAAAAGTTTAGTTTTGGATGTGTTAAGATTAGTATTTTTGAGAGACATTTCACTCTAGATGCAAATTAGAAAGGGAAACATACGAGTATGGAACTCAAAGAAGTGGTCTGTTCTGGAGACACGCACTTAGTGTTTTAGTCTCTTAAAGATGTCATTTAAATAACCTACGAAGAGAATGAAGAGAGAGAATGAGAAATCTCAGAACAGAGTAATGAGAAAGTTAAATATTTGGCAATTGGATGGGAGAAGAGGATCTAGACAAGGAGATTGAACAAGAATTGCTAGAGGATCAGGACAATATTGAGTCATATATGTCAAGGGAAAAGAGTGCAGCAAGGCAGCAGCATCTCTAAGAAAAAGGCAATAATTAACAGCCAAAAATTCAAAGGATAGCATGAGGATGTTGGCAGAATTACAAGGAGGTAGGCTCTGTGATACTTTCAGAGTATCAGAGAGGCTCTGAAAGTATCACAGAGCCTCTGAATTTGGTACCAGGACTCAGGCAAGGTAAGGATTATGATGCTAAACAACTTTAAAGACAAAGCAAGAATATAAGCTTGAAAGTTAAGGGTTTAGACTTAGGGACTATGATGAGTACCTGTTTAGAATTTGAGATGTCCCAATATAATACCCCTTTTTCTCTCGCTACGTTTAGTATAAAGTGGGACAATAGACAGAACAGAGTCTAGCAGATTATTTTGTCACTAATAGAACTTAGGTTGAATGTTAGGACAATAACAGGCAACTTAATATATAGTGAAGCCCAAAATTAGAAAGTCTTATCCATTTAATCACAGGAGTAATTATAGGCTGTCTACATAAAGGATCAATCCATGTAAGACTTACAGCATAGTGAAGTAGACCAGAAAAATGTGCTTTCCTTGGGCTTCAGGCTTCCAGATTCACCATATCAAAAGTTATTTCAACTTCTCTTGAAAAGCAGTGCATGTAGTAATAGTCTAGAGACTAGGAGTATTTAGAATATTTTCACTTTGTGGAAACCAGAGGCAACAGCTTGGGAAAAATCATCCTCCTCACACCTCATTAGATAGACATGCTTATTAATAATGTGATAGATGTCAAGTTCTTGGTCAGAAAATAAGAAAAGAATGGAGCTACTAAAATTGGAGGACAGGTCAGAGAGAATCCATTCTCCAGGACATCTCGAGGCTGAGTAACACAGCTACTAATTAGAAGTCAGTAGCTTAAACTTCACTATCAGTAGTGACAAAACTGAACCTGGAGATTGAGAGAGATTTGATTTACAAGGAGCTTGAAGTGACTCCAGCTGTGAATTGAAGGGAATTCAGCCATGCAAATAAACCATGGTCATGGATAAGAAGGCACTATAGCAAATACACAATTAACTAAACAGATACTTAGAGGTTTTCCCTCTAACAGGAGAATAAAAGAATAAACCTATACTGTATATGGCACAAAGGGAAACTTACGATGCTAGAGAAATAATGAATCCTGTTTCTAGTTTAAATCTAGGTAAAGATAGAGTGATTTTGACCTTGATTCTATATAATTTTATCTCAAGCCATTCAAGAAATGACTTTCACCGACAGGTCAAGGCAAACCATGGGAAAAAAAGATCAAAAGACTCAGATAAGTGAGTATGGCAGAGTGAGCATACTATGTAAATGTATCTGCTGCCACGTCCCATGAGAGAGCCTAGAGGACTCTGACCTTACCTATGGGATAAGTATACACTGGGATCAAGGGCTGTAGCCTCATAAAGAAGCTCATTGTTGGCTATCTTCTGTAGTCCAGGGCGGACAGTAACAGATATTATACAGAACTTTTTGCCTTGCTAGTAATGGGGTTAATAGGATCCCAAATACAGAAGTAAGCTGGCAGAACTTAGCTGTCAGAGCCTGCTGAGTGCTATTAGCATAATTACTGATAAGGTCAGAATGGCCTGACACTGACAAAGCCACAAAGATAGTTAATAGAATACAGTTTCCCTAGGGGCAAGATATATAGGCAGCTAAAAATCTTACTGCTATATATACAACCAAAATAAAGCAAGAATGGATGATAGAAGTTGATGCCGTCTATCCCAACAAAATGTGTTGATTTCTTGCCCAGTTTATAAAATGGAGCAGAAATTAAGACTCAGAACCTTCTGGACAAAGAGGCTCTCATAAGGAAGAACCAGAAAAACATCATGGCAATTATGTAAACTAATGGGAACGCTCCTGGAATGGCAAAGTAAGGGCTTCCAAAAATCTAATTTCCCATCATACCAACAAGAACTTTAGCAGAAGAATTACCAACAAAACTTTTTGGAACTCTGGAAAGTAAGTAAATATTTGCAACAACTGAAGGAAGATTTATTCAATAACAATGACTGAATATCAGTAAAAATACTGAGTTTTGTGGCTCTCTTAACATGACCAAATCCCATTACCCTCCCCATAGCTATGCAGTGTTCTTGAAAACCAACAGCCTCAAAATTGTCATAGCTATGAAAACCAGTACCATATCAACCACTGGAAGAGACACTATGGGTTTGGAGACCTTACCATGTCATATCACAGAGAAATATCACTATTTGGACATCTGTAAGCTTGCTGAGAAGCATCATTCTTAGAGTTTGTCTGTATTTGACCGAGCTTAGACTTCACTCTGTGCCGACAACCCATATACAACACATTTGTCAAAAGCAATCAGCTGTAATTTTTTAATATTGAAATTTCCTCAGTTGGCACTAACAGTTAGGGCTAAAAGGCTAACTAAAGCAATTAGAAAGGAAAACTGGAGAATAAGATGTCCAGATGAAAAGCTTTAAGAAGTTCCTGGAAATATAGAATGTTATACACATTCACAGAGATGTTCACATATCTAGTCTTACATATATACTCAGGAGAACTGAGCTAATCTAAAAGTAAATATAATAATGCAAGGAACCCAGAATTGCCAAACCACTCGTAAAAAATAAGAACCATGGGCCTGAGGAGGAAAGGCCTTGGTACAGAGAAGGAGAGCATGAGAGCTAGTGCGACTTCAGGGGAGTCAGTGAGGCAGAGAAAGATCAATGGGTTACAAAGGAACTGTGTACAATGGGGTCTTGGCATCCTGGTTAAGACTGTGGTTTCCATTCTGAGTACAATGGGAAATGGGGCACTGGAAGCTGCTTAAAATTTATTGCCATGATTTAATCTATATTTTAACAGGATCACTTTAGCTGCTTATGTGAAGAATAGACAATAGTAGAGAAAAATTGGATAAAAGGTGACATTCATCCATGCTCCAAACAAAGTCAATGAAACTGTTTGGAAATTAGAAATAGATATTTGCTTAACTTTCTAAGAAATATGCTTATAACAGTAGCATGCTGTGGGAAACGAGAACAATAAGCTACCACCACTTCCATTTTTTATTGTACTAGAAGCTTTAGTTAAGTCAGTAAGAGAAATTAAGGAAATAACATGTGTAGGGGTTACAAAGAAAGAAACAAGTTTATCCTTCATTACAGATAATAAAATTTCTATACAAGAAAACATTGAACATCTACAAATATAATTAACAAGACAGTTTGTCAATTATGACCTTATAAACCAACAGCAAACATTCATATAATTTGAAAAGATGCAATTAGAGCAGCAATAAAAATTGTACGTTCTAACCTATTCTTGAGGCTTTCCACTGTGTTTTGTAATTCCTTGAATAAATTTTTCATTTCTAGAAGTTCTCTATGATTTTTTAAATTTAGTTTGGAAAGAGAATATTTGTTGTTTCGTATGTGGATTATTATGCTTTATAGCGCCTACCATATCTTACTAGGTACAGATATTACTGTTGCTTCCTTCTTCATTCCATCTCCTTGGGACTTGTGAAATATTTGCAGATGTGTATCTTTTATAATTTGTCTTTCCATTATAGTCACTACCTACAGAGTGTCTTATACTCAGTAGGCAAACTGTTTTTATGTAATAATTGCTCAATTATGCTGCAGGAACAGGAACCTAAGCTCCTTAAATGTCAAACTTAGATTTTAACCCTTATGTAAAATTCACAAAGTTCCATTTATAATTAGTTTTAAAAATAGCAGCCTTTATGTATATGGCTAATTGTAATAAAATTAGCCAAACTATACAACAAAATACCTTAGAAAGATGTTGTCTTTGAACCAACCTACTGGTTGAAGTTTATAAACTCTTGCTGGAGAAATACTGGAGTGTGCTTATTATTTTGTTTTAATTTTTTCTTGAGTATAAACCATTGTCCTTTAAATCAGCAGTCCCCAACCTTTTGGCACCGGGGACCAGTTTCATGGAAGACATTTTTCCACAGACAGGGTGGAGGAGTGGTGGAGCTCTGTGGCCTCTAACAGATCACAGGCTGGTACTGGGCTGCAGCCCAGGGTTTGGGGACCGCAGCTTTAAATTGTCTTTTTGGCCTGAGATGACACTGTATAACCAAATTTCCAATTACTCCTAGAATCTAAGGCCCGGTGATTACTTGATTTAGGAACTCTAGTTTATAGTCTCTTCATAAATTTTGTTAACCAGAGTCTTGCTTCTTTCTCTAGTAAGAATGAAAATGAACATGCACTAGGTTATCAACTTGAATCCAGAAAACATGGTAGGATACCAATACACCAAAATTTGAATAAGGTACACAGACACAGACACACACACACACACACACACGCATACACACACGGGGCGGGGTGAGGGGGGGGGAGAGAGAGAGAGAGAGAGAAAGCCTCTAGCCAGTTAATTGTAGCTTCTTGCTTGCCTAGTAGCTATATTTACTAAACATCTTGGTCATCCAGTTTTATGAGACATTGAAATGACTTGAGAGAACCATGGAAACAGGATATTCCTTCCTTTAGGTTAATCTAAACTTGAAGTAGTTAATAGCAAATTTGAGGAATTTGTCATGAAATTGTCCACTCTTATAAAGTATCTTATTAACTTTAAAAGTTATAGTCATCTTAGAAATGTAGCTAGCTTCCAAATATCTTTTGATATACTTATTTAATCTGTACGTAGCCCTCCTGCTGCTCTCGCCTCATTAAAAACCACCAAAAATAGTAACAAATGTTATCAAGATCCACCATGTTGTGCTATAAACTAACTTATGTGTTGGTAGGTATGTCAGTGAAGACTTTTAAGCAATTAATTCAGTATGACTTAGTTCTGAACTGTGCAAATTATACCTTAGGATCAATAAGGAAGAAACTATGTTCAAAGATAAAATATAAATTTATACTTGATACTGATTGACAATATGTCTGGTTTCAGTCTTTTCTAATCTGTATAATAAAACACTGAAAATAATTCTATTGAAAAATGGATGTACTCAATGAAAATTACATTACTAATGTAATTCAACATCAGATTTTAATTCTAAGTAGTTATTTAGCAGAATCAGCACTTTAGCTTACAAGGAAAAAAATAGTCTTTTAATTGTGATAGCTCGGTCTGTTGAACATTTGACTTATTGTTTCTTTTAGATTATAATGGCACTCAATCAATTATTTTTAGCATAATTTGAAGCTAGAAAATAATTATAGAGGCACAGAGAAATAATGTGTGTTGCTTGATATTTAAAACTCAAAAATGAACACGAATTTAATGTCAATGAGAAGATATAATTCACATGTATATTTTTCAAATTGATACTTTTCATCAATGTCCTGTGACTACTTATTAGTTTCAATTTATAGAAATACTAATAACATTAGTTCTTTGGATATTCCAAAAAAAGTAAATAAGGAACATGGTATTCTTTCTTATGCAATTATTATCTTTGACTGACTTGGAAAAATATAAAAACAATTACATTTCAAATCAACATATGTTGTATTGGCTGCACATTTATGTATACTGAATACAATGACTGTATGGAGACATAAATAAGGAATTTCATGAACATGATTTAATGCCCTCTTTAACAGGAGAGGTACTAATAATATTGAGGAAATTAATTTTGCCTCGACATCAAAAACTTCATGATAACATAGAAATCTCTTTACTTCTTAACTATTTTCCCATAAAGATATAATAGAAAGTCAAAAACAAACCTTTCTTTAAGATGTTAAGGTATTTTTGAAGCAAATAGAGCAGATAAACAGAGGTAGTTTATTTTCTTAATAGCTTTACACAAATTTATATAAATTTAAGCATATACATTATGACATAAATAAGAATCCTTAATGTTTAGTAAGCAGGTGACTGATGCCATTTTAATTCTTCCAACATTTTGTGTAAATCTTCCAACAATTCTTCAATAGTCCGGGAAAAAGTATGCACCAAGGGAAACTTAAGAAATAGTTGCTTACTTGAAATCTAATTAAGCCTCTCATGCATTTGTGGTGAAGTCATTGTTCTACAATGGCCGAATATGCATAATTGTCAAACTCCTTGTATAAGAAAGGTAGTGTCGTTTTAAAGAAAGTGTTTAATATAGAACAGTGAGATGTTTCAAATATTTATTTTGTTGGTTATGAACATTTTGGAACACAAAAAGTAACTCATAATCTCCCATCCTCTCCTCTTTATTTTTTCCTCATCAATCCACAATCCAGCAAAATAGTCACTATTTTATTTAATACTAATTTGTAATCCTCGCTTCATGCAGTAAAATTAATTCTTACATAGTTCAAAGCACATTTAAAAACAATCACTCTTAAGTCATTTTTAGCTTTCAGAATAGTACAGGAACACTATACTTTTTTCAAACAATTAACGTACAACCAACTCTTTTTCATAGTACAAAATATTTATATACATTTAAACATACCCATTCCTACAGTTACAATGTGGACGTTTTAAACTATAACTCACTCTAACATAATTTTGCTATACTTCATGGACCAATAGACTCACCATCTTTTCTTAAGTTATACATATTCCAGAAATGTTTCCTTATATTAAGTCACAATGTATTTTTCAACACATTTCAAAAAAAAATAAAACCTTCTCTATTCAAAGAAATTTGCTGTGTTGCTGAAATAAATGAGGACTTTGGTTCTTATTATATTAAATCTCAAACTTAATTTTCTATAAAAAACTAGTTTGGGTGCAAATTGGAAAAGGTCCATGAGTTGGAGTCACACACACGTATGTTAGAACTGCATCTATATCGCTTACTTGATTTACCTTGGGCAAGTGACTTAGCCTCTTTGAGAATCAACATCATTTACTTTCTCAACATGAAAAGAATAACATCTATGTGCAAGATCATATGTAAAATGTCTCATATCTAGTACATGTTCAATTGAATTTTATTGAAATTAATTAGGACCAGATTTTTTAAAAATCTCATTCCTTCTTTCAGATTGCTAAGTGGATATAAATGTATAAACTTGGAATATTTTGTGTTATATTTTAGAACAGAACCAATTTAGCCTTATTGAGCCTGTAGGTTTATTGGAATATTATTTTCCTCAAAGTATAATTCCTGAAATATTGATAATTTATTTTATTAATATTAATGCATTTTCTGAATTCCCCTAAAAATTAACATATCAACAATTGCTTGGATGATTTAAGGATGTTTTCAAATATAAATATATTTAAAATATTGACTAATCATAAATAGTCTCCATTATGATATTTTCTATAATCTTTCACATACAACGTATACAAAGAAATTAATAGAAGTAAACTACATATTTAATTTAATGCTAAAACTCTGACCTGCTGAAAATGAAATATTAGGTAAAGAATTCACATCTTATTGCTTTAAAAATATGCTTAAACAAGCCATATTTTCAATTACACCAACCAACGCTTGTAATTTCTTTAGATATGTCAAAAAACATTTGTATTCGTAAATAATCTATGAAAGATAATTACAGACTTTAAAAATAATTCCTAAAGATTTGTTAAATTAAAACACTAGATTTGTGTAGGGGGAAGTAATTACGAGGTGGTAAAAGCAGTATCTTTTATAGTATTGGAAGAGAGGCAGCATTGGAAATTGGATGAGATGCATAATTTTTAAAAATGCAGTCTTAATTTTAGTTGTCTATTCATTGCAAAATAAAATATTGTCAAAGGTGATGAGTTAGAGAAAAAATGCAAATTCAAAAAGACATTTTTTTTCACTTTAAGTACAACTGAATGCTCACCACCAGCCAGACATTATTACTGATCTAATATACTTGTATGTCATTATTTATATAGGTAGAATAGATTGTAACTAGAGCACAGATATATTTACATCTTCCCTGCAATCTTTGAAAGTCAAGAGATTAATGATTCATTGAAACATGTTTTTTCAGGGCAGCTTTGCAGATTACCTTGGTCTATCAGGCATGACAGGAGATTTCCTTTCATTTCTTTGGGGAGAAAAGGATCATGCAAATGACCCATTATTTTATATAGCTTTGGAATCTAGGACATTTAGCAGTGGTCTTCTTTTTAGACCCCCACAGACAGTAAAAAAAAAAAAAAGAAGAAGAAGAAGAAGAAGTGTGTAAAAGAGTAAATTGGAGACACGCTTTTAAGTTTCTCCTTCTTCCAACAGGAGCTGCAAGGAATTTCTCATAATAGAAAATGAAACTGAAGGAGTCAAATAGTACACAAGGATTAGTAGAACTAACCCAGGCACAGAGAAATAATTTAAAGGGCCAGAACATGCTACTCAAACTAGAATAAGGGCTAAAGAAAAAAAAAAAAATAGAATAATGGCCATCGTTAGCTAAATGGATTAAGTGATCTACCACTATTTTTTTTTTTTTTTTTTTGCCTGTGAACGAGAATATAACTTTATTTAATTTGGGAGAGTGGACAGACATCCAGTCTCAGAACTTCTGGAACTGCTTCTTGCTGCCGGCAGCCTTGGTGACCTTGAGCATGTTGAAGCTCACCGTCTTGCCAAGGGGCTGGCACTCGCCCACTGTGACAATGTTACCAATCTGGACGTCCCTGAAGCAGGGGGACAGGTGCACAGACATGCTCTTGTGGCGCTTCTCAAAGCGACTGTACTTGCGGATGTAGTGGTGGTGACAGTCTCGGCAGATGACAATGGCCCTCTGCATCTTCATCTTGGTCACCACGCCAGGCAGCATCCGTCCTCGGATGGAGACGTTATCAGTGAAGAGGCATTTGTTGTTAATGTAGGTGCCCTCCATGGCCTCTCTGGGAGTCTTGAAGCTCAGACCGATGTTCTTGAAGTATCGAGGGAGCTGCTCCTTGCCAGTTTCACCCAGCAGGGGCCTCTTCTCGTTTTGAAAGACGGCCGCTGCTTTTGGCCTGCGCTTGGTCTGAGCGTTCCCATCTTTCGGGCCACTGGAAATAAAGTGAGCGGAGGCAGCATCTGCGTTTCCTTATCGGCTCTACCACTACTTTCATGGAAGAAAATGTTTATTGGTACAGAGGTATGAGTTTAAAATGAAAAACAAATGAACAACCTGACAAAACCTTAAATAAACAGACTCTGGTATAATCATGCGTCATCAAGTCTCAGAAGATGCAATTTTGTCTGTATATATGAGACAAACCCGGCAATGGCCAGGAGAAATGTCTTGCAGCGATCACCTGTGGTCATCACAAGCACAGCCTCCGCAAGAGTGCTGAACCTCAGGTTTGAAATGTAGAGCACTCTAGTCACAGGGTAAAAGAGAGGACACGCTTCATTCAGAAGTTCCTATTTCATTAGCAAGCAATTCCTTGCTTCATATTCAATAACAGATGCACTTTGGGGATGCTATAGAGATTGGACCACATGCAGGAAAAAGAATGACCCCACCCCCAGTGTAAGAAATTTTTCCAGTTACAACTCCAAATGTATCTGTGCTTAGAAAAATTTGAGAAAAATTTTCTCAAAAAATTGAAAAAAAATTAAAATATAGACGTTTCTCATATTCTTAAGGTAATATTAGAGAAAAAATAATTTGTTCAAGGATGAAAAAAAAGAACTCAAATTTTTGTGGTCTCAGAAGCATTTTATTGATAACCTAACAGATATAGTTGCTATTATAATGATTTTAATAGGCAAAACAGAAGACTGACTTGTCAAGTAGTAAAATTGTTTGAGGCAAAAGCATTTAGAGTTTGTTTTTATTTTTGTTTTGTCATCTCTACCTCTCTCTGTTAGAATAAATTATTTTTAAATCACAAAACATTTAAAATATTCATATTTCAACATAATACAAGTAAATAATTTCTCATCATGAGTGTATCATATAATATTACTTTTGCTTTAAATTCTCTAACTCCTGATAAGTTTTCCAAAGCAATAGCAATGTAAGCGACTTGATTCGAGATGAATAATATCAAGCTCAGCAAATACTATTAAACTCTGGTATCTGTAGAATATTATGGCACCTGTTTTATATTGTACACATCAAGAGGACACTCCAAGGAAAATAAAGTCTAATATAATCATTATTAAATGTTTATTAGGCACAGCTCAAAATCTCATTAATTATATCGCTGCAGAGAAACACCTATTTCCCAAGCACAAATATCTCCAAGTTTTGATAATTAAAACTTTGGATGTCAATATCTCAAGGTGGCAGGTATTATGGTGCTTGTCTGGTAATAAAAGCTTATTTCTTGCCATTCAGTTTTCCTATTAATAACTTAAACTACATTCTTTTATGTCTTTTTTTTCAAAATTATCCAACTGAATACTTTTAAACTGTTGTTCCCTCATTGAGATGGCAAAAAATGGAGAACAAATGAAACACAGATATTTAAATTAAAGTAAAACACAAGATATTTAAATTAAGTAAAATGAAAGACATTGATGACTTTACACTGTAAGCTGGGAAAGAAAACTATTTTAGCATTTAAAACGTAGAAATGATTTGTTTGTATTTTTTTCTCCCTATCCACAACAAATGCTTAATGTCAATGAGAAAAAATAAGAGAAATAAAATATTATGGTTGTCTATAATGTGCAAGTTATTGGCCTAAACATTTAGAAACAGCATTATAATCTAAGTTTAAATATCTCTACTGAAAATGATTTGCAAAACCTCAGCATAATAGTACACCAATATAGTCATAAATTAACAACTTGAAAAAATAGGGAAACCAAAAAAATAATAAATTTCTCAGGACTGCCTATTAGATGTGTTCCTGTAACTCACTTTGTGATTGTATGATACTTTAGTTAGGAGAATTTCAATTCTTGATGATATTCCACCATCAAAACTTGTTTGAGCTACAAATGAAACTCATCTAACAACTTAGGGGAATAGTTATGTTGTTGTTTTATTTGGAGTTTGGTTTGGTTTTTAACAAAAATACCAATGCAGCTCATATTGCATTGTCTTGTAACTTATCACGGATGGATCACAGTTAATACACTGCTAAGAGGGTATGTTGTATAAATGTATGTTGTGTAAGCTGTAATGCTCACCTAGAAAATATAAAATTATCCAAAGATGTAATAAATAAGTCCTGTAAATTCAAGTCCAGAATACAAATAACCATTTTCTTATATGTAACATCTGGAAACACCTGCTCTCCTACTAAGTGAGGTCCAAACTCTTCTCAGACAAGAAATCTCACATCCCAAGAAAATGCTTTGACGCTACGTTACTATCTACAATGAACTATTTTAAAAAAATATATATTTTGACTTCTCCAAAATAAATAAATCAGAACATTGGGATGTTATACATAGAGAATATGGATTCTATTATAGTCCTCTAAAGAGTACTTTTTTAAAATTTTGTTTTGTTTTGTCTTATGAAACAGTTAACTTAATTGACTCAAACTGCAATCTCTGTGTTTTGAGTGGCAGGCCACACTGGATTCAATTCATTTATTCTTAGTTGTTCTAGGTGGCGTCTGCCCTATATACACATGATTTAGTGGTAAGTCAGAGATTTGGGTAGAGGTTATTCTCAGAATATGGAGTTCCCTTCTGTGCCTCTTTCCCCTATGGGCAACCACCAACACAAACACACTTCCCAGTGGATCTGATTGCCCCCAATCAGATCCACTTCCCAGTGGATCTGATTGTGATTCTTTAGGTTCCCCAAATAGTGGTTATCTCTCAGAGAACAAGGCCACCCTACAATGTTGACCAGGGCCTTTACTCAGGCTAGAAGCCATGAGAATTTAGCTCAAGAAATTTCCACTAAGTACTTGCTTTGGGTCACTTTTTAATATCTTCAGATATATGAGATTTTTTTGTTTTTGCTTGTTTGTCTTGAATTTGTAGTTGTTGTCTGCAGGAGGGTCCATTCAATAGAAACTTACATACTCACATCTGCAACCATGGGGTTTAGGCCGTGCTACCCTAAATTATGGCACCTCGGCATTTGAGAAAACTACAAAAGCAAGAAGGACTCTCTGACCTTCCCTGGCAACCTCTTCCCTGAAACAGGTCATAAAACTAGAAAAGGATTTTCTTTTTTTTTTTTTTTTTTT